>JAMPIV010009716.1:20000-60000 GCA_024509875.1 Oreohelix idahoensis
AATAAGGAGGTCCTAGAAAATCTAGGTATGAAAAGAGAACTAATGAGAGAGGTCAAAGTTCGGCAGCTAAAATACTTTGGCCACATAAAAAGGCATAACACCCTACAAAAGACCATAATAGAAGGGAGAGGTGAAGGCAAACGTGCAAGGGGAAGACAGCACTATAAGTGGGAAGATAACATCAAGAGATGGACAGTGAAGAGCCTATCAGAGTGCACCATCAAGACAAGAGACAGAAGACGTTGGAGATCCTTTACAGTCAACCTTCGTTGTGGAGATGGCAGCTGATGATGATGATACTGCCGTACTTCACAGTTAATTTGTAGCTCTTCTTCTGCTGGCTGATGTCTGTGGGGTTTTGTGGAGCTGGTCTATTGAGAAGGTCCTCAAAATATTCTGTCTACCTCTTCATTTGCTCTTGTATGTTGCTGAGCAGTTTTCCATTCGTCTTTTATAAGGCAACTTGTTTGCTTGTATTTCCCTGTTAGCTTCTTTGTGCTGTTACAGTTCTCTCGTATTTCCTTTGGCTGCAGCATCTTCTGCTTCTCTTGCCAATATACTTCCTCTTGCTTCTTTTGATACTTCTTTTTACGGGTGTAAAGCGTTAGAGACTTCATTAAACTAGTGTCCAGCTTCGAGAAGTGGATTCACCAGTTTCTATCTTCGCTGCCTTTGCCTTCCTTAACTCAAGAGCTCAGCCATGCCCCCAATTTAAAGCTGGGTAGAATAGAGCGAGACGCCACTGCGTTTCGAACCCGGTTCCATTGCCTCGAGAGGCAAGTGCTCTAACCACTTTGCCAATCGAACGATCTTGTGGCGTATATCATTCTCAAACTCTGCATCAAATACTGTGTACTTCACAATTGTGTTGGATCTAATTTTTCATCATAATAATGACACAGCTCATTGATATATTCTATTAATCTTTCTACTGCCTTCTCCTTTCTATTTATATCTATCTTTCTGTTGGTTTCAAACATCTAATTTGTTTGTTAAACAACAGATTACCCCGTTTGTCAGTGCACAACTCGTTCACCCTAGAAAGAAACGCTAATAAAGCGTTTAGACTTCTGTCATTACGATATAAAGCCGAGACGGGTTATAAGATTATGAGTCAAGCCACAGGTGTCGCGAATTTCAGGATTCTTTCGCCAGACCAAATACAAAAATGTTCCTTATTTTATTGATTAAAGGGGACAGTTTCGAAAGTCCTTTAACTGATTTTACTGAAGCATTAATTTTGCTTATAGAATCAAATACAGTCCAAGGAAGCTCACTAATTTAAAACAAAACATACATTCAATGTGGAATCTTCCTTATGTTTCTGGCCAGCTGGTCCAAATTATGCTGATTATCTGAACTCAGAGCACATCACTGTGTGATATGTTTTGTACCTATTTCATAATGTCTGTACTTTTTTTATTTTGCTGTTAATGTTTATACTAAAAATAGAAGAGAACACTTCGTTCTCGCGTTTTTAATCAGATTAAAAGTATATTTTTCAGAGCAAGAAAATCAAGATGTTCTTCTTCAATTTCCAGCATCAATCGCAGACTCTAATGACTACACATTTTTCTTTGTCGTATATAAGAATACCTTATAATTTCTTGCGATGATTTCAAATTTGAAATCAGTTTATCTTTTTCACGTCGGGTTCTTAAGATATTTGTAAATAGATATATTTTTGGGAAACCGTTATTTGCTCCGTTTCATTTTTACTATATAACTTATTAAAAATTAATAAAATGCAAAATAATTCTACTTTTTATACTGCTAAAAGATGCATGACATATGTTACGCTATTTTTCAAATAGTTACTGTATTTTGAAATAATTCTGAGCGAAATATGGCTTCTAGAAGTTGTAGAAATTCGGCTGATCTGTTCTGTTACGTTTGCGGATATTTACCGATCGTGTTCACCAGAAAAACTTTACACCATTGCTAAAGAAAGCATATGAACTTTATTTCGATTCGAAAGTTGATGATGCAAATAAATCTTGGAAGCCAAATGCAGTTTGTTCGACTTGAGCAAATACATTGGCAGGTTGGTTACGAAAATCGCCGAAGCATAAGTCGATGCCTTTTGGAGTGCCAGTAATATGGCGTGAACCTACAAATCACGCTACTGATTGTTACTTCTGCTTGACAAATATCCATGGTTTCACTTTTAAAACTAGAAAGTCTGTGGTTTATCCAAATATTGAATCGGTTTCGAAACCAATGCCTCATGATCCAATCACGTGTCCGATCCCAGTTCCACCAGAAACATATCCGTTGGACGTGAATGAACCATCAGAAAGTGATAGTTTACCTGCTTTAGAAACTAATTCTGACTCGGATTATGTACCGGTGAATGATGGTGTTCACTTAATTAACCATTCAGAACTTTCAGATCTAATACGTGATCTCGCTCTCACCAAAGGACAAGCGGAATTACTCGGTTCGCGACTCAAAGAATGGAATCTTTTAGCGGCCCAATACTCCGATATCTAAATTTCGTCATAGACACAGATAACTTGTTCAATACTTTGAGATGGATGATGACATTTGCTACTGCAAAGATGTAAAAGGTCTAATGGTGCACCTCGGTCATGAGCACATAGTCAACGAATGGCGACTTTTCATCGACTCTTCCAAGACTAGTCTAAAAGCCGTGTTATTGCATAATGGAAATTTATTTTCATCAATTCCAGTCGCCTACTCTGTTCATATGAAAGAAACTTATGACAATATAGCTATACTTTTGGCAAAAATAAAGTACAATGACTACCAATGGCGGATTTGTGGAGACCTAAAGGTCATTGCAATTCTCACGGGCATGCAGACTGGGTATACTAAATTTTGTTGCTTCCTATGTGAATGGGACAGCCGCAACAGACAGGAACATTATGCAAGAAAGGTGTGGCCTATCAGGGATCGTATTCAGCTCGGGCATAAAAATGTAATACACGAGCCATTAGTTAACAAAGACAGCATCATTTTACCACCGTTACATATAAAGTTGGGGCTCATGAAGAATTTCGTAAAAGCGTTAGATAAAACGAGCAAAGCTTTCATTTATCTTCGAGAAAAGTTTCCGCAAATTAGCGATGCAAAGATAAAGGAAGGTATCTAGGCCTTTTAGGAACATCTGATTATTTTTTTTGTTGTGCTTTGAACCCCGTTACCTCGTTTTGCAGACAAATAAAAAAAACAATATATAGAACGTTGTTGTTACACTTAGAGTAGTGAAACTTCGCGCCGCATGGAATTCAAAGATGTTTCTTCAAATTTTTGTCCTTGTTGCATTGTTCAGGTGCCAGATCTAATAAACATCCAATTCGTCGATTCGCACTTGCTTTGTTCTACCTTGGCGTCACAAATTGAATAACATCAAATAGTGAATACAATTCAAGGACCGGTGGAGTAGTGCCTACCCTTATTTGATGCTTCATTGTTTGTACCACATGTCACATTGTTTCCGCTTAAATATAATACAAATGATGTTGTTTGTATTTTTAAAAAATTTCAATTGCCGTCTTTCTAGAGAGCTTAAGAGAAAAACGGTTTCAGATTGCTTAAAATCAGCGCATTAAAATTGACCAGATGTGTAGGAGGAAAGAAAAAAAAAATTTTTTTTGTTAGTCAGTGTAATCCAATTCGTCACACTTTTATTGCTATTTCGTCACAAGTGTCAATAGGTGAATATATTGCCTACCCTTATTTAATTGGTTTGTTTCCGCTTACATTAATCTTTTTTTTTTCCACAGTGCAGTTGATTGATGTGTCCTGCTTAAAATAATTAGTTGGTTTTGCTAATTTTTGTTTCGCAAATTTATGATAGACGTGAATGATGAAGACAAATGTAGCTTTCTTCATGCCTTGAATGCATATACAAATGTACGTGCGTGCATGTTGCGTGATATAACACTTTTTTGTAGGAAGCTGAATTTCCAGACGCTTGGAAAGTTCGCAATACTCAACTTTAACTTTGCTCTGAAGTTTTCCGAATAAAACTTACTTACTTACTTAGTCGTTCCCCTTCTACCGTGAGGTGTAGAGGTTTGGAAGAGAGAGCGCCAGACTATCCTATCGGCTGTATTCCTCCTGGCCTGGTTCCATTCTAGTCCTCGGTCCTTCAAAGATTGTCTAATGTTGTCCTCCCAGCGGACTCTGGGTCGTCCTCGGGGTCTGGATCCTTGGCTCTTTGTTTCCCATGCTTCTCGTGGTATCCGATCTTCTCCCATTCTGCAGACATGGCCAAACCATCTTAATTGGGACTGTTCTACTTGGGTCTGCAGGGAGTAGGATTTAAGGCCTTGACGAATAAAACTAAGTGCTTCTTTGGTCTTTGGCTGCTGACTGACAAAGCAATAAATGATCAGGACGCCTGGTGGCGTTTTGTAGGGCAGCAACAAACTGTTTCAACTTTGCTTGGTCGGCAGACATCCTTTGCGTGGTGCCGCAACTCTGGTTCGTGCTTTGCATTTCTGCTTCTATTGTTCTCAACCAGGTAACTTTAGGTCATCCTCTCCTTCACTTTCCTTCTTTAAAAACTTAAGTGCAGAAATATTAAATTACAAGCGATTCACGAGTTTCGGACAATAACGTATTCAATTCTGTGTTAAACTGAATCTCAAACCGTTAGATTTTAATTTTACACAAATATACATTCGTGCAGAACGTAAAGATATTCTGAACAGATGGAAGGAGTACTGTCAAGACATGTACACGGAAATAAACAAAGCGGCAGATAACAACGTCATGAATGAAACGGAACGTGAACCAGAACCTAGCATAGAGGAAGTCCGGAACGCAATCAAACACTTGAAAAGTGGAAAAATCTCCTGGTTGTGATGAAAGAACAGCTGAAATGATACAGGCAGGAGGAGAAGGCAGCGTTCGTATATACCATGCATTATGCGGCAAGATCTGGCAAAGCGGAATTTGTCCCATGTAATGGAAAAGATCAATTTACATACCCTTGCCAAAAAAAAGGGCAACCTGAAACTGTGCACAAACTACAAAACTATAGCTCTTATAAGCCATGCCAGCAAAATACTATTACAAATCATAATGAAAAGGATGCAACAAAAGCTAGAAACAGAAATAAACGAAGTACATGCGGGTTTTCGACCAGGTAGAGGCACTAGAGATCATATATTCAATATGAGGATCATCATAGAAAAGTGTAGAGAATTCAACGTTGACCTACATACTTGTTTCATTGATTACACCAAAGCTTTCGACTGTGAACAACATCAGCAGTTATGGACTGTTATGGAAAATATGGGATTTCCAAACTACCTCATACAACTCATCGTACTGCTGTACCAAGAACAACAGGCAGCCGTAAGAATAGAGGGGGAAACATCAGAATGGTTTGAAGTACAGAAAGGAGTAAGACAAGGCTGTACCCGTTCACCTTACCTGTTTAACATTTATGCCGAGAATATCATGAGAAACGTAAGAGATGACCAAGAACACACAGAGTTTGACTCATTTAACATCGGCGGGTATCAGATCCCGGAAATCAGATATGCTGACAACACAGTCCTCCTATCGACCAACCCAGAAGGACTTGAACAATTAATTCTGTCCACCAAAAAACACAGCGAGGCCCAGAATCTATACCTAAACACCAAGAAGACCAAAGTATTGACAACAGACAAAGTAAAGATCAAACCAGAAATTGAAATTGATAACGAAGAACTGGAAAGTGTTAATGGATTCGAATACTTAGGATCAATCATCAACAGCTCTGGCGACTGTGCAGTAGAAATTAAAAGAAGACTTGCAATAGCTTCACATAAACTAATACAGATGAAAAACCTATGGCAAGGCACAAGCAAAGAAACAAAGTTACAACTGATCAGAGCATGTATATTCCCAGTAGCAACATACGGCTGCGAGACTTGGACACTCAATAAAACAGTTGCAAAAAAGGTTACATCATTCGAAATGAAATGCTACAGAAGGATGTTGAGAATACCCTGGACAGAAAAAAAGACCAACAGAGAAGTATTGCACTCACTAAACGTAGAGGAAAATTGGCTCCTAAATACCATCGCAATAAGGAAGCTGAAGTTTTTCGGTCATATAAAAAGACATATTAGTCTGGAAAAAATAGTGATGGAAGGCATGGTCCCTGGAAAAAGGGGAAGGAGTCGACCTAGACGACGGTGGACCCAGGACATCACAGAGAGTCTGAACTTGTCTTTGGCTGATGCAGGTCGACTTGTCCAGAATCGTGATGCGTTCAGAGCAGCTGTAATGGAGACAACGTTCTTGAAAGAATACGTCACATGATGATGATACATTCGTACATTGGACAACACAGAAGAAAGAATTGACACACTCTACAAAACAGAGTGAATATCACGAGCCAACTTGGAGATAGCAGTATAAAAGGTACGCTGAAAAAATAAAAGTTGTAACGGTCTTAGAGAAAGAAATGATAGAAGAGTGTTGAGCCACGGGTAAAGTGGACAGGAACCAGTTAACATGTTCAGATAAAATTCGTGACGCAGTTGGATATGGAACATTCTAAGGAAGCCCTTGACAATAAAGAATCACTGTATACTGGTATCTATGAGATTTAGTAATGCATTCATATATTTGAAAACAAGCCTTAGAGAGCACTGCAGCATTTACTATTAACCAGTCATTGGAAACTTAGAATAAGACTGAAGAAAGTGATGAAGGCAAACCTATCAATCTAGATTTAGCCTACTTTAATCAGCTTTAGTGAGAAGAAGGCGCAGGCAATGGACATGATACACATTAAGAAAAGCTGTTTAAAGCATTACAAGGCAATTCTTGTAATGGAGTCCCCAGGGTAAGAAAGACACGAACAAACACACGGCATAGAAAACTGGAGACCGAAATGAACATGATAATGAGGACATGGAAAGAATCTGAGCGGATGATACAACACAGGAGAACTTGACTTGATGATACAGCACAGGAGAACTTGACTTGATGATACAGCACAGGAGAACTTGACTTGATGATACAGCACAGGAGAACTTGACTTGATGATACAGCACAGGAGAACTTGACTTGATGATACAGCACAGGAGAACTTGACTTGATGATACAGCACAGGAGAACGAGCGGATGATACAACACAGGAGAACTTGACTTGATGATACAGCACAGGAGAACGAGCGGATGATACAACACAGGAGAACTTGACTTGATGATACAGCACAGGAGAACGAGCGGATGATACAACACATGAGAACTTGACTTGATGATACAGCACAGGAGAACGAGCGGATGATACAACACAGGAGAACGAGCGGATGATACAGCACAGGAGAACGAGCGGATGATACAGCACAGGAAAACGAGCGGATGATACAGCACAAGAGAACGAGCGGATGATACAGCACAGGAGAACGAGCGGATGATACAGCACAGGAGAACGAGCGGATGATACAGCACAGGAGAACGAGCGGATGATACAGCACAGGATAAAGCGGAGAACGAGCGGAAATCGAGCGGATGACACAGCACAAGAGATCGATGGGATGATACAGCACAGGAGAACGAGCGGATGATACAGCACAGGAGAACGAGCGGATGATACAGCACAGGAGAACGAGCGGATGATACAGCACAGGAGAACGAGCGGATGATACAGCACAGGAGAACGAGCGGATGATACAGCACAGGAGAACGAGCGGATGATACAGCACAGGAGAACGAGCGGATGATACAGCACAGGAGAACGAGCGGATGATACAGCACAGGAGAACGAGCGGATGATACATGTAGTGGATTTTGATGGTATTGTATGGTGGTGTTATCACCTAGTGTGATGCGTGAGGTCAGCTGTGAAGGCTCCTGAGATAATTGTAACTGTGAATATACAGAAGGCCCTTTCGTGCTACCACTTTATGACCTCACACATATCTTTTTTTACTAATGAATGTGGCTACGTTAAAATCTAGGGTACTGAATGCAATGTGTTGTATGGACATATACCCACACCCACAGATATTAATTAAGTCTAATACTATCAATAAAATTTATAACACAATGAACTAAATTCAGCTGGTTAAATTTAGAATAGAAAATCTTTTTTTAAATTTATTTGTTCTGAACCAAGGTTTTATTTTGGCCAGAACTTATGCAAAGATTTTGAAATTTATGAATGAATGGCATGAATAAATGGCATGTTAAATGAAAGATGTGTACATATGCAATCTTCAAGATTAATTATAGTATTACTGTTCGTAATGTTAATTTTTCTGGGTAAACTATGAATGGATGTGCTGTTGGGGTGGCTTCATCCCTCCCTGTTTATGCCTACATAGCATTGTCCATTAATGATGGAAGGAAATGGGATGCTTCAGTAGTAAATTCTCTTGGGTGCTAGTTTTATGAAATTGGTGTAAGTTCAGCAGGCCAGCTAGCCTACTTAACTTTGCCAGATTTGTTCTGGTGCTGGAATCTGATGGCCCCACCTCTCCGTGCTTGAGCAATACACAGATGTTCTGTCGAAATGTACCCTGCACGGGTCCTCACTTCAATTATTAATCAGCATTTGACACCACCTTAGTGTCAAGATCGAACTCACAGCTCTGAAATAAAGTATTGGTTTTTGCTCAGAACCTTACCTAATAAGCCACTTCTACACATAACAAATTACAATAACACCACATAAACAGGGTCAGTTCTCTCTGACCAAACAGCAACAGCACATCTTACCTAGTTGGTTTCGCATAGGGTAAGTTTCCCCAGTCTACAGATTCTGAAATAGGTGCATTATCTCACTGCCATAGAATAGGATAGGTGATATGATTCACTGTTCTCAACACTTGATCACCCCTTCCTAAACCTTGCTGTAGTTTATATATTGTTTGTCCCTAGACCCTGAACTAGGGCGGGGGGGTCCAGAGCGAATCCTTACTTGTTTGTAAGGCTAGATTTCGATATGGCAGTATCAAATCACTCGAACATTAAACAATATTCAAAATATACAAAGAAATAATTTCAATCTTACCAGATTATGAATAAAGAACACAGAAATGCTAGCAAAACTCAGCTGAGCTGCTGGCTATAGTATGGCGTCCCTGAACTTATTTCAATTTATTTCATTTGGAAATCACCACACTTGAAATTTACTGTGTCTATCACTGGACAACTATTGAGGAATGGCAAAAAAAGCTCGTCTGAGCGCGGATATGATTGTCTGTGGCCAATCAATGCCTTGGTTTTTTTTTAAATTCAAATTTCCTACACTAAAGTCATTTCAGTCATGCTTCAGTCAAGTATGGATTTTTATCTGTTAGTCTGTCCGTCTCTACTTGCGTTTTTACAAAAACGTACTTGATTTTTGAACCAACCTTTCTCTCCCCTCCAAAATTTTGTCGTTAAAAGTTATTTTTAGACACAGCTTCCACCAATATCCCTTCTCTTCCATGCTAAGTAGATTTGAACACCTGCGTCTCGAGGTCGCGATTTTTTGTGCAAATAGCGACACTTTTGATTCAATGCAGTCTTTCGCTGTTGTGAACAACACTGTCTTTTGTCATTATTTTCATTATTATCTATCCGTCTGTAAAATTAAAAACATATTATTTCACTGCTCAGAATGGGCCATCCGGCCAGCTAATTTTTTATATTCCTAACATTAATATTAAGAAAAAGTTACTTTTTAAATTTTGTAATATTTCAAGCATCTGCGTTTAGCCGCTGAATTCAAATCAAAGGCTTGGTATCGCAAAAGCGTCCAATAAATGACTGTGGCGTATCATATCCAAGGTCCCTTCTGTCGAATTCCTTACTTTATGTCAACTGGGGGGGGGGGTCGAGGGGGGCGGGGGGGGGGGGCGCGGCGAAACGTGACTTTTCCTCCTTGCCCCACCAATTTGCGTCCATTAACCTCGCTAGTTCAAGTACGCGTTCAGTCAGATTTTTGTCTTTTGATCCTCGTTCCGTTTTGCCTTCAAGTCTAACACCTGATGACCCGCGGCGCGGGCGATCATGTATTCCAGCAGCTTACGCATTGGTTTTTATCCTTACATTTTATCCTTTGGAGATATTTTTACGTTGTATCACTCGTTAATTTTATGACACATCTCCCCACTTGAAAACATGCCTACGGCAAGTTCCAAAACCAGTGATACACATAGATAAAATCTCTCCTCCCGTCTGCCATTACTCTAATTTTGATCACAGGGGTGCCGACTGAGGAAATCTGCACCGACATTCAATTTGCCTGGGATATATTGGATACTAAACTGATAAGGTTGAAGTAATAAAGACCACCTCAGCAATCTTGCGTTTTCATGCTTAGCCTGAGATAAGAATACGAGAGGCTGATGATCCGTCTCCACCACAAAAGTCCTACCATACAGATAGATTTGAAACTTCTTTATTGCCCAGATTAACGCTAAACATTCTTTTTCGCTTGTGGAGTATCCTTGTTCCGCCTTATTCAATTTGCGGCTTGCATAAGCGACTGGTTTCAGTTCCCCATCAGGTGAAGATGATCTTTGCAACAAAGCCCCTCCGAGTCCTACATTACTTGCATCGGTTCTTAAGACAAAGTCCTGTGTCAAATCAGGCAGTTTGAGAATAGGCCTGCTAGTGAGTTTTTCCTTTAACTCTTGGAACGCTAGTTCACATTGTGCAGTCCAAATAATTTTATCTGGAAGTCCCTTGCGAGTCAGATCAGTCAGAGGAGCACAAATAGCGTTAAAATTTTTGATGTATTTCTGATAAAATCCGCATAACGACACGAATGATCGCACGTCCTTTTTTGTTTGTGGTCTAGGTGCTCTCTGCAGTTTTTCCAAGTTCTTAGGATCAGGGGTCATGTTACCCTGATATACAGTGTGTCCCAAGAATTCCAACTCTTTGCATCCAATACAACATTTTGTTGGCCTAGCAGTTAAGTTCGCTTCCCGAAGTCTATTAAATAACATTTCTAGAGCTTCAATGTGTTCTTCAAATGTCTCTGTGGCGACGAGAATATCATCCATGAAATTCGTGATACATGGGTTATTCAGGGGATCCAACAATTTGCGCATCATCCTTGAAAAACACACTCGGAGCATTTTTCAGTCCGAATGGTAGCATATTTAATTCATAATGTCCATCCAAAGTGCTAAAAGCCAAATAAGGTCTCACTTCAGGCTTCACTGGGATCTGGTAATAGCCTTTACTAAGATCCACCTTTGAAAAGTATTTTGCCTTGTTCAGTCTGGCAAATAACTGTTTTGTGTCTGGTAATGGATCCACTTGTCCTTCTGTGACAGCATTCAGTTTCCTGTAATCTATGCACAGACTGTGTTCCCCAGACGGTTTTCTCAACAAAACGACACTAGAACTAAAAGATGATTCACTGTGCGAAATAATCCCCTCCTTCAGCAAATAATCTATTTCTTCCTTCAATGCCTTCTCCTTCGCGAACGGAATAGAATAGGCTCTCATACAGATTGGGTTTGAGTCTACCAGTTTCATGTCATACTGTAGCAAATTTGTATGGCCTGGTTTATCTGTTAATACATCTGTATGTTCCTCCAGAACCTGTTGAACTCTCTCCCTCTGGTTTTTAGTCAGGTGCTTACTGACTTTTACCTGTGCTGCTGTTTCACAAGGATGTAATGGGTATTCATGTGAGGTGAGTGGTTCCTTTTGCATCTGGGTTGCAATAGCCAAGGTCAATAAGGGGGTGCTTTCCTGGAGTGGTCTGTCCAGATACTTCTTTAATAAGTTTACATGATAAACTTTCTCCTTCCCCTTTTTGTCAATTTTATAGTTTGTTCTAGACACCTTCTCTAGAACCGTATATGGACCTTGCCAACCAATTTGTAATTTATTCTGGCTACCGGGTAGTAGAAGAAGCACCTTCTCTCCCACAGCTAGTTCTCGGTCCTTTGCCTTCCTATTAAAATATGCTGCATGTTTCTTCCTGGCTTGTTTCAAATTATCATTTGCCAGTTTCCATCCAGCTTTCAAACGAGTGGTCAGTTCGTTCACATATTGATAAGATGAGGTAACAGGTTCTTCCGCCTTCTCATCCGTCCAGGTCCTTAATAAAGCTTCTAAAGGACCTTTTATTGGCCTCCCAAATAGCAGAGTTGCGGGAGCCATCCCGGTTGAACTATGTGGTACCTCCCGATACGCAAACAATGCGGCGGGCAGGAATTGATCCCACAGATCCGGTTTTTCGTGTGCCAGCTTTCTCAGGATAGAAATGAGAGTCCCGTTGAACCTCTCTACCTGGCCGTTCCCTTGTGGATGGTACGGACTACAATGAAAGTGTCTGGCTTGAAATAGTTTAAAAACTTCTTCCGTTAGTTTCCCCTTGAACTGAGATCCATTATCCGTCAAGATTTGATGCGGGAATCCTAATCGGGTAAATATTGTAAGTAGTGCCTCTGCTACATGTTTTGAATCAATTGATGGCAGGGCTACCGCCTCTCCCCACATAGAACAAGTGTCCACCAGAGTAAGGATGTAACTGTTCCCCCTCTTGGTCCGAGTGAGAGGTCCTACAATATCCACTGCAACCCTCTCAAAAGGTGTTCCCACTATGGGCATTTCCCCTAGAGTTGCAGGAGCAGTCCAGTGCTTTGGAGCTACCCTTTGACATTCAGGGCAGGATTTGACATATCTTTTTATATCCTCCGTTATCCCTGGCCAGAAGTAATGACAAGCTATACGCTGTCCTGTGGCGCTGATCCCCATGTGACCACTGAAGGGAATCGCATGCCCGAGTTCCATCACTTTATCTCTATATGAGGTGGGAAGAACCAGCTGGTTGTGACCATTTATTCCAGTTCCGGCCTTCCTGTATAATAGTTTGTTCTTCATGAAATATTCCCCCTTGCTCGGAGGTGTGTGGCATTTGGGCAATTTTTTAAAACATGGCTTGAGTGTCCTATCCTCAGCCTGCGCCTTTCTCATCTCCTCTGGATGAGCATTTATAGGTTCACCTTCTTCCTCCTTCTTCTGTGACCTGGTCTGCACTGTCGCCATGATCACAGGTTTCTCGGGATTCCCCAAGAAGACGTATCTACACCCCAATATCAGAGGGTAGATTGGTTCATCTATCACTGCTGCTCTGATTTCTCCTTCCACATAGCGAGTTTTCACCGTTATCCTTGCGATGGGAAGTGTCATGAGTGGTATGTCCTTGGTCGCCCCTTGTATTTCCACTGTTTCTGTGGTATACTGACTTGGGTCCACTAGGCTAGACTTCACAACTGAATCATAATCCAAACCTGTATCATAAAGGCACCTTATGGTGGCCCCATTACAAATAACATCCTCACAAACTGGGGGGTGATAAGGTTCCTGTTGTCCATTAGGATTAACCTTTAATCTTTGCGTCCCCGACTTCATTGCAGCAATGTTTGAAGGTTTCCTTCTACAAAATTCGGTGTTATGGTTATCCTTCTTGCACCATTTACACCATCTTTTTCCTTGGTTCAACGGTTTTCTTTCATTGAACTTTTGGTCATTGAACTGTGAGTTTCTGTCGCGATAGTCATTTCTTGGCCGCTCAAAGTTTGTCCTACTTTTATTTCCCTGCTCTCTATTATCAAATTTATTAAATTGCTGTGGAGCTTTAAAATTATCTATGTGCTTCTTTTTAGCACCACTTACCTCTGCCTGGGCTGCCTGATACCTCTCAGCGACATTTAAAAACCTCTCCCAACTTCTCTGCACCTTGTTCCATGAGAAATTTTCTCATGTCTGGAGCCATGGACTCTCTCAATTGCTCAATCATGATCATTTCTTTAAGATCTTGGGTCTTCCCCAGAGCAGTCCATTTCTCCAAATAGGTTTCCAGTCTAGCAGAGAATTGGTGGTATGTCTCCCCAGGCAACAGTTTGGCATTTCTAAATTTCTTACGATAAAATTCACCATTCTTCTCGTACCTTAATAACAAAGCCTGCTTTAACATGTCATAATTGTCTTGGTCTTCCCTGTTCATTTTAGCAAAGACTTCATAAGAAGTACCCCTCAGTCCTTGTGATAGCTTTAAACTCCACCTCTCTCTCTCTAACCCATATGTAGTAGCTAATAACTCAAAACGTCCTAGGTACCCCTCTATGTCATCGTCTTTTTCAACAAAATGGTCTAAATGAAACCCCATAGCTGAGTTTGAGGCTCCCAGACTGGGCGTAGCATCTGAGGCAAAAGGGCTGGCACCATTTTCAGGAGCCTGGCCTTGTAATTCCAGCTCCCTTAGTCGTAGTTCATGCTCCCTTTGCAACCTTCTATCTTCTGCCTCCCTTTCGGCCTTTTTATCTTCTGCCTCCCTTTGCTGTCGTTTGTCTTCTGCCTCAATCTGCAGCCTCTTAATTTCTCTATCCGCCTCAATTTGTAACCTCTTCTCTTCAGCCAACCTTTCAGACTCTAATTTTCTTTCAGCCTCTTTTTCTAATCTCCTTTCTTCCCGTTCAATATATTTATCACATTCAGCCGTTACGTATTGAATTAAAATCTGACCATCCATTCCCATCTCCTTTGCGGTCAGCACAGCAGCTGATCTAAATTTTGCTAGCTCCGCCATACTTTCTAAACAATATAATAATATACAAAATAAATCTCTAACCAGTAAATACACTAAGTACTTCTTATGACTATAGTCTAACTAATTCTAACTAACCAGTTAACTAATTAATTATTACTGGCTGTGAAGATTCACCAACTTCTAATTGCCCTTTTAATTTAAAGGGACACTTTTTATTTTAAGGGAATTTTACAATTTTGTTCCCCTAATTTTATTTCTCCCACCAGGAGATCCTTATATTACTGTTTATGCTAAATATCCCTGGACAAGACCCCAATATATGTAGTGGATTTTGATGGTATTGTATGGTGGTGTTATCACCTAGTGTGATGCGTGAGGTCAGCTGTGAAGGCTCCTGAGATAATTGTAACTGTGAATATACAGAAGGCCCTTTCGTGCTACCACTTTATGACCTCACACATATCTTTTTTTACTAATGAATGTGGCTACGTTAAAATCTAGGGTACTGAATGCAATGTGTTGTATGGACATATACACGCACCCACAGATATTAATTAAGTCTAATACTATCAATAAAATTTATAACACAATGAACTAAATTCAGCTGGTTAAATTTAGAATAGAAAATCTTTTTTTAAATTTATTTGTTCTGAACCAAGGTTTTATTTTGGCCAGAACTTATGCAAAGATTTTGAAATTTATGAATGAATGGCATGAATAAATGGCATGTTAAATGAAAGATGTTTACATATGCAATCTTCAAGATTAATTATAGTATTACTGTTCGTAATGTTAATTTTTCTGGGAAAACTATGATGAATGGATGTGCTGTTGGGGTGGCTTCATCCCTCCCTGTTTATGCCTACACAGCATTGTCCATTAATGATGGAAGGAAATGGGATGCTTCAGTAGTAAATTCTCTTGGGTGCTAGTTTTATGAAGTTGGTGTAAGTTCAGCAGGCCAGCTAGCCTACTTAACTTTGCCAGATTTGTTCTGGTGCTGGAATATGATGGCCCCACCTCTCCGTGCTTGAGCAATACACAGATGTTCTGTCGAAATGTACCCTGCACGGGTCCTCACTTCAATTATTAATCAGCATTTGACACCACCTTAGTGTCAAGATCGAACTCACAGCTCTGAAATAAAGTATTGGTTTTTGCTCAGAACCTTACCTAATAAGCCACTTCTACACATAACAAATTACAATAACACCACATAAACAGGGTCAGTTCTCTCTGACCAGACAGCACATCTTACCTAGTTGGTTTCGCATAGGGTAAGTTTCCCCAGTCTACAGATTCTGAAATAGGTGCATTATCTCACTGCCATAGAATAGGATAGGTGATATGATTCACTGTTCTCAACACTTGATCACCCCTTCCTAAACCTTGCTGTAGTTTATATATTGTTTGTCCCTAGACCCTGAACTAGGGCGGGGGGTCCAGAGCGAATCCTTACTTGTTTGTAAGGCTAGATTTCGATATGGCAGTATCAAATCACTCGAACATTAAACAATATTCAAAATATACAAAGAAATAATTTCAATCTTACCAGATTATGAATAAAGAACACAGAAATGCTAGCAAAACTCAGCTGAGCTGCTGGCTATAGTATGGCGTCCCTGAACTTATTTCAATTTATTTCATTTGGAAATCACCACACTTGAAATTTACTGTGTCTATCACTGGACAACTATTGAGGAATGGCAAAAAAAGCTCGTCTGAGCGCGGATAATATGATTGTCTGTGGCCAATCAATGCCTTGGTTTTTTAAAATTCAAATTTCCTACACTAAAGTCATTTCAGTCATGCTTCAGTCAAGTATGGATTTTTATCTGTTAGTCTGTCCGTCTCTACTTGCGTTTTTACAAAAACGTACTTGATTTTTGAACCAACCTTTCTCTCCCCTCCAAAATTTTGTCGTTAAAAGTTATTTTTAGACACAGCTTCCACAAATATCCCTTCTCTTCCATGCTAAGTAGATTTGAACACCTGCGTCTCGAGGTCGCGATTTTTTGTGCAAATAGGGACACTTTTGATTCAATGCAGTCTTTCGCTGTTGTGAACAACACTGTCTTTTGTCATTATTTTCATTATTATCTATCCGTCTGTAAAATTAAAAGTATATTATTTCACTGCTCAGAATGGGCCATCCGGCCAGCTAATTTTTATATTCCTAACATTAATATTAAGAAAAGTTACTTTTTAAATTTTGTAATATTTCAAGCATCTGCGTTTATCCGCTGAATTCAAATCAAAGGCTTGGTATCGCAAAAGCGTCCAATAAATGACTGTGGCGTATCATATCCAAGGTCCCTTCTGTCGAATTCCTTACTTTATGTCAACTTGGGGGAGGGGGGGGGAGGGGGGGGGGCACGTGACTTTTCCTCCTTGCCCCACCAATTTGCGTCCATTAACCTCGCTAGTTCAAGTACGCGTTCAGTCAGATTTTTGTCTTTTGATCCACGTTCCGTTTTGCCTTCAAGTCTAACACCTGATGACCACGAGCGGATGATACAGCACAGGAGAACGAGTGGATGATACAGCACAGGAGAACGAGCGGATGATACAGCACAGGAGAACGAGCGGATGATACAGCACAGGAGAATGAGCTTATGATACAGCACAGGAGAATGAGCGGATGATACAGCACAGAAGAACTTGACTTGATCTTTTTTAGACGCATGTGCTCGTTGGGCAGCAGAAGAATAATGAATGAATGAAAAAGATTGAAGAAATCAGTAAGAGATATAATAGCACTACCCGATATAGATTCAATGTCACTGAAAAAGTAGAGTAGACACAGTCGGTCAGTGTGAAACACTTAAGGATTAGGAAATGGTAGAGGAATCAACAAGCATTCGATTGACAGTGGTTAAAGGGTTCATCTCTAGCGGCATAGGGGCCGAGTTTGATTCAAGATATCGACACGCTCCAGTCTACTCAGCTGTAAATGGTTACCTCTTGAGTTAGGGAAGGAAATGGCAGCGAGGAAGAGAACTGGTCACCCAACATCTCTCGAAGCTGGACTTGGTAAAGTGAACTCTGTAACACTTCACCCCTCTACGGCAGTATCTGCTATGGGACTGCCTTTATCTTTTAAAGGAGTTCATACATGAAACACACACATGCATGCACAAACACACACAGAGATTTTTTACCTATAGCTAGAAAGAACTGAAAAGAAAAATAGATGACAGATTAAATGCTATAATTGTTGAGTACGAGAACGAGGAATAGTCAGGTAAAAGAAAAATGTGGTAGATTAAATAAAGAAAAAGCTTTCAAAAACATAACACAGCAAGGTATACTTGGCTAAATCAGAGAAGCAAGGAACCCAGTGTGTCAAATACAAGGTACATGAAAACATTGAGAAAAAAAAACAATGACACACACACACACACACATAATCTGTGCAGACAGATCATTGAGTTGACATGGTAGAAGCACAAAGGGTTATTGGATGCATTATTTGATTCTGAACCAGTAGTTCATATCTTTGGCCATACTCCATAGTTTAACTGACAGACTAATTCGAGCGAGTCTGTGCATCGACAAAACGGAGCAAACTCCTGATTTAAAACAAACAAATAAACGAACGAACAGAAAACTAGGTGCTTAAAACCAACAAAATGAAAGAACACAAAAGGGAAAGGAAAACGCAATAGAAAGACTAACAAAAAAATATTAATGAGCAATATAATGAAGAAAAATCAAACCCGTGACAAAAGGGAAGTCCAAAGTACGTGATGCAGGATTTGAGGATGTTTCTATGCAACAGAGCGTCCTACTGGCAGAGTGATTAGAGCGCTGGCCTGTCGTGACAAAGATACTTACTTACTTAGTCATTCCTCTTCTACCCTGGGGTGTAGAGGTTTGCCAGAGAGAACGCCATACTGTCCTATCGGCTGTCTTCTTCTTGGCCTTGTCCCAATCTAGTCCTCGGTCCTTCAGGGAATGTCTAATGTTGTCCTCCCAGCGAACTCTGGAGGTCTGTATCCCTGGCTCTTAGTTTCTCA
This sequence comes from Oreohelix idahoensis, assembly GCA_024509875.1. Taxonomy (NCBI): domain Eukaryota; kingdom Metazoa; phylum Mollusca; class Gastropoda; order Stylommatophora; family Oreohelicidae; genus Oreohelix; species Oreohelix idahoensis. The sequence goes on from JAMPIV010009716.1 coordinate 38,502, forward strand.
CGTTTTTCGTGGTAGCCGATCTTCTTCCATTCGCGACAAAAGTACCGGTTTCAAAACATGGCGGCGTCACGCTCCAGTCTAACCAGCTGTAAAAGGGTACCTAACTCTGCTCTTGAGGTAGGGAAGGAAACGACAGCGAGGAAGACAACTGCCTACCTCACTTCTCGGAGATGGAGTTAGTATAATGATATCTCTGACCCTTCACTCCTCTACGGCAGTATCCACTAAAGGATTACCTTTACCGTTACTAATATGCGTGGTTACCGGGCGTCTGTAATATGACAAGATAATAGGACTATTGCTCTCTCAGGCGTGTCGTAAAGTGTAACTAATGTCAAGTTGCGTACGGGACTGGCAGCATCATCATGTAACATAAATGGCTGCAGAAACCATTGTTTCAGAAGCACGTGATATGACACGTAGTTCCTGCACGTGGACCAGCTGTGGTAGTGGTGGTGGTCCCATGCTCCGTCACGAGTAAAATGAGATGGAGATGATGATGATGGAGATAATGATGATGATGATGGAGATGATGATAATGATGGAAATGATGATGGAGATTATGATGGAGATGATGATGATGGAGATGATGATGATGGAGATGATGATGATGGAGATAATGATGATGGAGATGATGATAATGATGGAAATGATGATGGAGATGATGACGGAGATTATGATGGAGATGATGATGATGAAGATGATGATGATGGAGATGATGATGATGGAGATTATGAGGATGATGGAGATGGAGATGATGATGATGATGATGGAGATGATGATGATGGAGATAATGATGATGCAACACAAGACAAAAAAAAACAAAGTTCCAGATAATGTGATAGTAAAGGAAACTGAGGTTCTGTGAGATTCTAGAATACAGCATTTAGACATTTGAACGACATCTACAAAAGCGGAGATTATATGCCTCATGATCTGCTATAATTCATATTCATAGTTTTTGCCACAGAAAACAAGAGGCTGTCTAATGAGAAATATATCGCACAGCTAGCCTTCTCTGTCACGTAACTAAACGAGCAAGTACCCTCCCGCCTTCCCCAAATTGACGCAGGGGAAAAGGGGGGGAGGGGGAGTTGATTATGCTGTGTTCTTTCTGCTGCATGTCCTGATGAAGACACTGATTCTCATTGGTCAATTCATTTCTTTTCATTCTATTTCAACTTCATTAGATCTTTGTACCATGGTTTACAGTTGATGGGCAATGCACCACGGAAACAAACATTGAAACTCCTGCACTGTTGATATGTGTTCAATTTAGCTTTCACAGTAAATTTTTGCACCTTTTCCGCATTTTCACGAACAAGTGGCGGTGGTGTCTGGTCGAAGGCAAAGACACAAACAATACTTTATATATCATAAGAACACTAGTAGCAAGAGCCGTAAGATAAAAAAACAAAAACAAAAAAACTGATATTCAGTAACTTACCCTTGTAGATTTCATAAAGCGCTTAGCAAGCTGCAAAATAAAGAAGCGACGAGAATTCAAGAAAGCTGAAATGTCGACGGCAAAGACTTGTGAATAATTTAAGACAGGTGTTGAAAACAAAAAGCAGCTATACGAATTATTAATCAAACAGGATATTTCAGCAGATAAAACATGCTGCTAGGCAAGGATGAGTACTATCGCTGGATCTCTTCTTTCCGTTTAATGAAAACATAATGAGATCCGTAGAGGGAATGTCAGAAGAATCTTTAGATGAGCATAGAAAAAAATAACTTGCTGTATGCGGCTGATACTGTCTTAATAGCCAAAAGTAAGGGAGGAACACACAAACTACAGAAAATTATTCACGGAAGCGTACATAATTTACAAAGCCTCGAAATAAAAGGCTTTAATCTAAAGCAGGGTTTTTTTAAATGTGGTCCACCGACCCCTTGATAGTCCACGAATGGATTCCTAGGGGTTCCTCTACATAACGTAACAAATTTGAATTTTATTTTCATCAAAATTCTGACTAGGAAAATGATAATAGATTTTTGCATTTAAAGAAATACAGTAGTTTTATTTTACAGCTTGTTTTGTATTTCAGTATTCATATATGTAAGCATAACGATTTGTCTTGGTAATAAGATATATGATTTGTATGCAATAATTTCCATTATGCGCACATGTAATTTTTTTCTTTCTAAGAAGGGTCCGTAGCCAGGGCCGGATTAAGCCAAGAAGGGCCTCTAGGCTTTTTGGGCCCCCACCTTTTTTCACCGAATAGGCAATAATTTTAATTTCTTTTTTTTTCACACCCCTTACCATGGTGATGGTATTTATTAGTATTATTAATAGACTCGTACAATCGTTTCTTAGCACCGCTTACATCTTTTATTAGTAATTTTTTCATTAATGTTTATTAATATTATTTTTATTATTATTAAGGTAAACACACAGTTCATAAGCCGTTATGATTTTACCGGGGTGCATTATGTCTTATAAGCTATTTAGTTCAAACATTTTCTTGTTGTAAATAAATTTATGCATTTTACATTTTTTAAAACTTATGCACCGGCCCCCAAGAGCTCCAGGCCCCTAGGCTTCAGCCTACTTAGCCTAATGGATAATCCGCCCCTGTCCGTAGCCTTCATCGGACATCCAGGGGGTCCATGGTATAATAAAGGTTAAGAACCCATGATCTATAGGAACTAACGTTATTAACAGAACAGTAGACCTCATTCAAGAAGCCTGTTCCAAACGCCCGCTATGTACGCACGCAGTTCTGATTTATGTAGCAATGTGTTTTGCACAATGTGGTTGCCAGCCACGCATTAAAACTTATCGCAATCACATCTTGTGCCTGGTGGAGAAATATTCCCTTTCTTGTGTCTCCCCAAAGATCCCCGAGATCCAAACCGAGCACACTGACAACATCAGATGGAAGACACAGTTTAGAAATGCCATAAAGAACATGAGTACAGCAAACAAACCCAGTATTATGGAAAGTGAAAAGCAATCTAGGCTGCAAATATTTGCCATCGGAAATAAGAAAAACAGCTTTTCATTGTTACATAGAGATGGCCCAACTGTATGGAAACGAATCATGGACAGATAATAAGTAAACTAGATCACAAATGCGCAGAAATGTGGTCTTTTAATAGAATGTAAAACATCCTAAGCGTAATATCTCAGCAATTTCCCCCCCCCCTTTTTTTTTCTTTCTTTGCGTTACGTAATTGTGAACGGCCCCATATGTCTTCAACAAATGTCTGCCAACTTTTCGTGTCCCATGTCATCTGCTCAAGGTCTTTCCATGTCCTCTTCATCTCCTTCGTGTCTGTGTAGCTTCTATTGCTGTAACAAAAACAGGTGATGAAGAAAAACACACGCTGGCATCCTTTGACAGAAATGTCGGCATTGCCTGCGCTTGATAGAAACTTCTGTAGCTTTTGTAATAATGAGAGTGCTTGTACCGTCGGTTTATTCTTAATAACAATGCGAGCACCATTCGTAACTGACGATACTGCCTGTACCGTTTATACTCGATAACGATACTAGTATACCATTTGTACTCGGTGACGATGTCTGTATCGTTTATACTCAATAGCAATAACTGTACCGTCAGTTTTATCGTAATAACAATGTATGCACCAATCGTAATTGACGATACAGCATGTACCGTTTGTACTTCATAGTAATATCAGTATTATTTGTTCTCAACAGGTAAGGTCCGTACCGTTTGTTTCCGGTAGCAGTGCCTGTACCGCTTGTACTCGATATCATTGCCTATCCCGTTTGCACTCGTTAGCGATACATCTACCGTTTGTACTCGATAGCATTAGCTGCACCATTTATAATTCGACAGCAGTGCTTGTACCGTTTGTAATCTTAGCGTTTGTAATTGATAACGATGCTAGTAGTATCGTCTGTAATGAAAACAATTTTTGTACCATTTGTACTTTATTAGAAAGCCCCTGCCTTTTGTACTTCATAGAAGTACCTGTACATTTTTTGGACTTGGCATTATTGCCTTTGTCTCTTGTACTTGATATGATTACCTGTACTGTTTATGCTTCATCATGACGTGTGTACGCTTTGTACTTGTCGGTAACACTTTTACCATTTGTATTTGACAATAACTCCTGCAGTGTTTGTAACTAATGGCAATGCCTGTAACGTTTGTACAGCGCACATAGAGTATATAATTGATAGCAGTACCTGTGTAGTTTGTATTTAATAGCAGTGACCATAACATTTGTACTTAATAGCAATAGCCATAGTGTTTGTACGTAATAGCAATTGCCACACTATTCGTACTTAATAGCATAGCAAAGGCCATAATGTTTGTACTTAATAGCAATCGCCCTATTGTTTATACTTAAAAAAACGACCATATTGTTTGTACTTAATAGCAATGGCCAAAACGTTTGTCTGTAATAGCAATGGTCATAATGTTTGTCTGTAATAGCAATGGCCATAACGTTTGTCTGTAATAGCAATGGTCATAATGTTTGTCCTTAATAGCAATGACGATAATGTTTGTCCTTAGTAGCAGTGGTCATAATATTTGTACTTAATAGAAGTGGTCATAAAGTTTGTAATTAAAGCAGTGGCCATAATGTTTGTACAAGTGTGCTTAATAGCAATGACAATAATGTTTGTACTTAATAATAATGACCATCATGTTTGTACTTAATACATTGCCACAGTTTTGTTTGTATTTAATAACAATGGCCATCATGTTTGTATTTTATAGCGAAGGCCATACTATTTGTACTTAATAGCAATAAGTATAATAATGTTTGTAAATAATAGGAGTGGCCTTAACATTTGTCCATAAAAGCAATGGCCACATTTGTACTTAATAGCAACGCCTATAATGTTTATACATAACCGTAGTGTCTGTACTGTTTGTACTTAATAACTGCTGTTTGCAATTAATAGTAGTGTCTGTAACGTTTGTACTTAATAGCAGTGTCTGTAATGTTTGTAATTAATAGCAGTGCCTGTAGTGTTTGTACTTAATGGCAGTGTCTGTAATGTTTGTAGTTAATAGCAATGCCTGTAATGTTTGTACTAAATAGCAACACCTGTATTGTTTTTAATTAGTTTCAATGCATGTAATGTTTGTACTTAATAGCAAGACCTGTAATGTTTGTACTTACTAGAAATGCCTGTAATGTTTGTATTTAATATCAACGCTTGTAATGGTTGTATTTAATAGCAACGCCTGTAATGTTTGTACTTAAAAGCAACGCCTTTAATGTTTGTACTTAATAGCAACGCCTGTAATGTTTGTACTTAATAGCAATGCCTGTAATGTTTGTACTTAATAGCAATGCCTGTAATGTTTGTACTTAACAGCAATGCCTTTACCATTTGAACGTGACGGTAATGCCCGTACCTTATGTACAAGATGGCAATTCTAATGAACATAAATTTGAACTAATTAATTCTTTCAACACCCGCGACTTCCTCCCTGTTATTGCAATGGATTCCCGTTGAGAGCGAACACGTGCAAAGCTTGTAGACGTAGATTTTTATCTAACTGTGCGGTGGGGGGACGTAAGGTGGATTGTGTGAAGTGAGCAACACAAAAGGAAGAGGGAAATACGTTTGAATTAGAATCTGTAGACAACGAGAGGAGAAAAGATGGAAGATAACAGAAAGAATGTGGGACTGAGTCATCAAGGTTAAAGGCGAGCATGTTTATTATAGTTATTATTATTATTATTATATAATTTTTTGAGAGTTGGAAACATGTACAGGGTGTTTAAAAAATTCATCTCTCCATTTGAAACGCTTAACCCTTGTTTGATTTAAGTTTTCGTGTCTTTTTCTTTCCATATTATTAAAAAAATAAAGCTTATGAACATAGTTTTATGAAATATAGACTATTTTTTTTTTCTGTGGATTTTTAATTAAATTAAATTTTTGTTTTTGGTTCAAAAGTTATAAGCAAAACTAATCAGGGGATGACTTTTGTATAAGGAAGAAACATGCATAAAATAGGAGTACTAAAATATTATGAGTAGATAGATGTTAAGACAGGCAAATGTTAGAGAGGAGACAAGATTGACATGAGACACATTGAAGAACAGACAGGTAAACGGATTAAAAAAATAGATGAATGGATGGATAAATTGATGGATGTAATATATAGATAATAATAGACTGAAATGAAAGGTAAAGTTAGTCCAGTAGCAAATGCTGCTGTTAGGGAGTGAAGTGCTAAAGACTTCATTATAGTAGGCCCGGATTCATGAGGTGAGGTGACCAGTTCCTTTCCTGTCTTTGCCTTTCATAACTAAACAGCAGAGTCAGGTACTCATTTACAGCTGGGTTAACCGGAGCGTGTCTATACCAGGTTTTGAACCCGGTAACTTTGCCCCGAGAAGCAAGCGTTCTAGTCACTCTGCCACTTGACATTCTGGAAAGTAGGAGAATAAAAATATTGTTGAGGCAGAGGTTGATCGACAAACACAAGGAGAAGATAACTGGAGACAGAAATGAAAATGATGGGAAAGACCTGATCAGATCTAGATCTGATGATGACACGTGACATTAAGACTTGGCTAAAGTTTGTTGAAGGCCTTTACTCCTCAGGGAGCTAAAGGCAGATGATGATTATGATGATGATTATGATGATGATTATGATGATGATTATGATAATGATTATGATGATGATTATGATGATTAAATGATTACGGGTAGATAGATATTCAGACAAACATACAGTCAGATAGGAGGCAAACTGAAAAAGTGGATAGAAGGATATTACACATAGATAATAACAGAATGAAATTACACAAGTTAAAATAAACATAGAAGAATTTCCCATCAAGTGACAAAACAGAAGGTAAAAAAAAAAAGTCTGCTTGTTCCAGGTGAGGCAGTTTATTTCATTTGATTTCAAAAATGTAGTGCTGGAAAACTCACTGTGCGGCAGACAAATCTTGCTTAAGAGAACAGTTTTTTACCCCACAGAAAAATTTTAATTGATTAAAAACGCCGAAGTATCTGTATTTCTCCTTACCGAGCTAACAAGCGATTCGCCATCTCGCTCTTATTCACGTGTTTTTTTTTTTTTTTTCAAACGAATTTATCCGAAATAAACATTACCAGGAAAAATAGTATAAAGGCTTATCTTGATATATAACCACACACAGAGCGAAAGATGCTGTTAGAAATGGCAAGAAAGAAAGAAGAAAGAAAAAAGAAAGAAAGAAGGACATGAAGAAAAAAATAAGAAAATACAGAAAGAAGAAAAGAAATGAAAAAGACAGAAAGAAGGAAAGAAAGGAAAGAAATAAAAAAAAGAAAAAAAAGGAAAGAACGAAAGAACGAACGAGAGAAATAAACAAAAACAGAAGAAAAAAGGAACAAAAGAAAGAAAGAAAGAAACACAAAAGATAAAAAATAGAAAGAAAAAAGACAGAAAGTAGGTAAGAAAGAATGAATAAAAGAAGGAAAGAAAGAAAGAAACTCTGATTGAAATATAGATAGACAGACAGACAGAATGGCGGACGTACGGTGGATAGATAGACAGACAGACAGACACATAGATAGACAGGCAGACATACATACAGACAGACACACATTTATAGATAGACAAAAAGACAGACAGGCAGATAGATAGATAGATAGATAGATAGATAGATAGATAGATAGATAGATAGATAGATAGATAGATAGATAGATAGATAGATAGATATAGATAGATAGATAGATAGATAGATAGATAGATAGATAGATAGATAGATAGATAGATAGATAGATAGATAGATAGATAGATAGATAGATAGATAGATAGATAGATAGATAGATAGATAGATTTCCAGTTTACGTAGCACACTGTTTTTTTTTTTTTACTTGGGCTTTCAGCCCTTCGGCCCAATGACATGTCATTGCGAGGCTGGGAGCCTGTGGACTTTCCTTCCAACCCGGTCAGGAGCTTCGCTCCTTCCCATCCACAGAGGGTTTATCTCAGGAGCCGTTCAGGTTATTCAGTCAAAATCCCGGTAGATGACACTCCTACAAATGCCCGCGCCCGGGCTTGAACCTTGAACACCTGATCGCTAGCGCAGTGTGGTAACCATTACACCAGCGCGGCTCCCATAGCACACTGTTAAAGCTTCAATGGTTAATTCAGTTTTATGGGGTGGTCCACATATGATGTCACGCAGTGAGGAAAAGGGTCTAAAATGTTGTGACGAAGTGTGACGATAGGGGAAAGGGGGAGGGGTTTGCAAAAATGTGACTTCACACAAAAATAGGAGTGAAATTATTTAACCGAAATACTCAAAGTCTGCCTTAATGCGGAATAGTTTACAACTACCTCATGGACGACTTATATTAATATGATAATCTCAGCTGAAATATCGGATAATTGTTGTAACCAGGGCTGTGGGGTCGCATTCGCGGAGTTGGAAATTTGAGTCGTGGAGTCGGACATTTTTTGGTGGAGTCGGAGTAGGTTGTTTTTTGATGAGTAGGAGTCGGTAAAAAACGTCCCGACCTCTACGAGGCTTAAAACAAGGCAGATCCACGTTTGTTCCACGTAAAGGGCGTGGGGCGGCTTAAGACAAGGCAGATCCACGTTTGTTCCATGTAAAGGGCGTGGGGCGGCTTAAGACAAGGTAGATCCACGTTTGTTCCATGTAAAGGGCGTGGGGCGGAGGCGCATGAAACATTGAAATAACACTTCAAAGTAATTGTTTATAAGTATTTAAATAAATAACACGGTATTTAATCAGTTTTACATTTTTTTACATGTTTACTATTGACAGTACATTTTATCCAATTAATGAGCAGCAACGAGGCCGGACCTATTAGACGCGATACTTTTTTAAAGGATCAATTCAATTTAAATAAAAATAACGATATTTAAAAAACAAAAAATCAATTTAAATTTTTGTTTTGTTTTACTAAGTAAGTAAGTAAGTAGTTTTGTTTTACTGTGTGAATGAATGAATAGTTACAAATAGAATCTACGAAAGCCACATAGTCGTTTATTCACCCATATGCAATACTTATACACATAACTGTGTTTGGGAGCTGCGGTAGCATAGTGGTTAGTGCACAGGCTTCCTAGCGCGGTGGTCTATGGTTCGATCCCCAGATGAGGTGGGATTATTTTTTAGGCCGCAAACAGCTCCTGGGTCGACCCAGCCCCAACTGGGTACCAGAGCAACTTCTGGGAAGGTTAAGGCGGCCGGCGTGATGCTGACCACATCACCCCTAGTGTGCCGATGGACAAGAAAATATGGGCCTAAGACCATATTCCCAATATGCCTCAATGGGCGTGTAACGGGATCCTTTTATACACATAACTCCCTATACATGCATAATTTTATGCCAAACGACTAGTAAAAAAGTGTAGTCGGAGACGGGAGTCGGAATCGGACTTCTAAAATTGCATTAGTCGGAGTTGGACAATTTTGGCCGACCCCACAACCCTTGGTTATAACCTTTAACTTTTTTAAATTTTAATTATACATTTCCTTATTTTTAATATAATGTGATACATTACTTCCAACTCCATTATGTTAATCTGGAAGATAATGAATTTTTAGTTGGTTCGGTGGAGAAGCATCTTACTTTACTGTCGGAAAATGATAAGGAAGAAAAATTATTCATCGATAAGAACTTCAGTTTTTTAACCCTTGCATTTTTGTGGATTTTCTTTCACATTCAACATTTATTTCATGAAACTTTAAGTAAGAACTGAAGTTATTGATACTTTATTTAATTTCTTTTTTTATTGTTTTATTTTAAATCATTCTTCTTCTTCTTTTCGAATACTTTATGAGTTCTGATTACATGCCGCCCCCCCTCATCAGATTATCTTTTCTTATAATATCAACTGTAGGTTCTAATGACGACGTTTGTACTTTTCAACATATTTTATGTCATGCTTATAAGTAGTTAATGTTAATATGAGTGTGCTATTTTATTTTACTTTACAACGTTGAATTCCTTGAAATTGATATGTTAAATGCATGTTAGAATAAATGCAGAATGTCAGACGGGCCTGCATGCCCAATTCTCAACCCTTTGAAAATAAAGTTCGTTCGTTCGTTCTTCGTACACTGTCAGACGTCCTCTTGAATGTTCTCAATGATATTATATTAAATTAAGCCAAAGTGAGCGATATTTTAAATAAATTCAGCAGCATTTAACCATCTAAGTAGTTCTTGTAAAAGTCTGATTAATTAAACACAATTTTACTTGAAAGATTGCTATTTTTTCTGCACTATTTAAGTAATTTACATTCGATTACACCATTCCCTGTTAGTGGTAAAAAACAAAAATGGGGGAAAAAAGGGGATAAGTGTAATATATTTGTGACATAGTTTAATAGGGTTTTTGTAACGAAGTGTGACAACGAGGGGTGGGGGTAAAAATGGCAAAATTTGAGTGACTTCATATGTGGACGACTCCTATCCCGTTAGGACAAACATAAAATTGGAATAATAATAAAAATGAAGCAAATCTGAAATTATGTAAAGTATGCGTTTTTGACATAATGAAAGGGAAGTAGTTTTATATTTTGTAAAGTATCATTTCTTTTGTACTTTTATAGTATGAGAACTAATATTCGTTTTCAGTGTGTAAAATGAAATTCCATTTTCAGTTTGTAAAGTAGTATTGGTTCACAATGTTTAAAGTAATCTAATGTAGTTGCTGTTCGTTGTAACGTGTTTCACGATGTGTAAGTAATGCTGTTCGTTGTAAGTGTTTCACGATGTGTAAGTAATGCTGTTCATTGTAAGTGTTTCACGATGTGTAAGTAATGCTGTTCATTGTAAATGTTTCACTGTATGTAAGTAATGCTGTTCGTTGTAAGTGTTTCACGACGTGTAACTAATCTAATTTTTTTGCTGCTTGTTGTAAAGTGTTTCACATGTAGAGTAATCTAAAACTCTTCCTGTTTGTAGTGAAGTGAAATGCCTTTACATTGTGTAAAGAAGCATTGCTCTGTCCATGTATAAATTAACACCCTTCCGAAGTGTTTAATACAGGCATTCCTTTTACAGTGCACATACCAATATTGCTATCACGATGTGTAAAGTAATGTAGCTTTCAAAATAATGTGAAGTGCCATTTCTTTAACAAATGTGTAAAGTGGTGTCTCCCCCCCCACACACACACAATAGGTTAAATAACACAACTTTCACGATGTCTAATGTAATAATGTTTTCACAATACGCAGAATTCCCCACCCCCCTTTTTTTTCCCCCGCTCCCACAAACATGAAAAATAACATAACACTGCGTTTTGCAGCGTGTGTAGTTTTTTTTTGTGTTTTTTTTTTGTACGCCTGCTATTACTCAAGGCGAAATCTCAGGTTAGTATGTCTAACCTGAGACTGATTTTTACGTGAGGATCCCTTTTTTCTTGTACAGAGACAGGTGTCCCTCGCCATTCAGGCAGATACTCGCCGATTTCGGAGGTACCCATTAGAGCTGGATCGGCTCAGGAGCCGCCAGTACCTGGTGGATGACACTTCTTCAAATGGTCTCGCCAGGGCTCGAGTTAATCCAGTCCAAATCCCGGTCGACGAAAAATCTTCAAATGTCCTCGCCCGGGTTTGATACTGGGTCACCCAGTCGCCAGCGCAGTTTGGTAACCACTACACCAGCGCGGCTCCCTAGTGTTTGTAGTGCTTTCATATGTAAAACAACATTGTATTCGTAATATACGATTATAAAGTAACTTTGTTTTCATGATATAAGTTTATAAAGTACTTACTTACGTAGCCATTCCTCTTCTACCCTGGTGTGTAGAGGTTTGCCAGAGAGAGCGCCATACTATTTGATCGGCTGTCTTTCTCCTGGTCTAGTTCTAATCTAGTCCACCGTCCTTCAGAGATTGTCTAATGTTGTCCTCCCAGCGGACTCTGGGTCGTCCTAGAGGTCTGGATCCCTGGCTCTTAGTTTCTCATATTTGTCGTGGTAGCAGATCTTCTCCAATTCTGCAGACATGGCCAAACCATCATACGCGTATAAAGTAACCATTTTTAATGATATAAGGTTAAAAACATAACCTTGTTTTCATGATATACGCTTACATGATATAAGCGTATAATATAACCTTGTTTTCACAGTATTCAAAACATCACTGCTCCCATAACACATAAAATAATGTCGTTTTCATAATAATTTAATGCACTCTTGCATTTACCCTGCTGGATTTCTGAAAGGGGGGGGGGGGGGGGGGGGGGGGGGGGGGGGGGGGGGGGGGGGGGGGGGGGGGGGGGGGGGGGTGGGGGGGGGGTGGGGGGGGGGGGGGGGGGGGGGGGGGGGGGGGGGGGGGGGGAGGGCGGGGCGGAATCGCTGTGAAGACAAAGAAAGAACAGGTCTACTGCTATCCCAAGCATGTCGTAAGGAGCTTTTAACGAGAGGTTGTACTTGGAGCTAGTAATCTCATCTTGTAAAGCAAGTTGCTACAGCAGTAGTTGCTTCATAAGCATTTGAACTGCTATGAGGCAGGTTTTCAGGCATGGGGCTCAGTTGAAGCCACACAAGTATGACAGGATGGTCTCTATGTAGTACTAAAGAACTCTCTTGATGTATCTGTTGTAGATCTGTTTTTCAATTTTCTTACTTAGTCGTTCATCTTCTACATGTGGGTGTTGATGTTAGCCAAAGTAAGCGCCTTGCTATCCTATCAGTTGTTTCCTTTTGGCCTGGTTCCAGTCCAGTCCTCAGTTCGTCAGAGATTGCCTGATGCCGTCCTCCCAGCAAAGTCCGAGTCGTACTCGTGATTCCGATCCCTGGCTTTTGGTTTCCCATATTTGTCATGGTAGCTGGTCTTCTCCCATTCTGCAGACATTGTCAAACCATCGCAAATGAGACCTTTTCACTCGGGTCTGCAGGGACTGGGTTTCGAGGCCATGACGTACCGTCTGATGGCGGACCTGTCCCGTGTTGTTGCGGTTTCCGATTTTCTATAGTTTATATTATGACCACCGGCGAATTTCTGTCATACCCACTATGTATCTTATTATATTTTCACTGTACAAAGAGAGCCGGTTAAGTGAATTTGAATTGATTAAAAAACGCAACAGCACCTGCATTTCTCTTTATCCGCCAACAAGCGATTCGCCATCTTGCCTTTTTTATTCTCCAGATGTTTCTCTCTGTCCCTCCCCTCTTGAGTTTATCAAAAATAAACATTATCAAAAAAATAGTACCAAAAGCTCAACTTTGAAAAGACAAAATTTAGGACAAAAATGTATATTTAAAAGAGCAGTATAAAAATAGTTTATGTTCGAAAAAAAAATAATACACAAGTTTATCTCTGACAAAATAATACACAAGTTTATCTCTGACAAAATAATACACGTTTGTCTCTGACAAAATAATACACAAGTTTATCTCAGACAAAATAATACACAAGTTTATCTTTGACAAAATAATACAAAAGTTTATCTTTGACAAAATAATACACAAGTTTATCTTTGACAAAATAATACAAAAGTTTATCTTTGAAAAAATAGTACTTCTTCTTCTTCTTTGTACATTCTCAGACGTTTACTTGAATATTTTAAAAGACACCAGCGGTCAGCTTGAGGGCTATTTGTATCTCCATACAGTTTTTTTTTTATCCCAGGAATGGTAATGGTGACGTCCATATGTGTTTGCTATGTTGTTCATAGGGGATGGTGACCTAGCGGTGGGTAGCACTCTCCTAACCCGGCGGGACTTTGCGGATTTAACGACATTTTGCTTACGTAGATCTTGTTTTAAATTTGTAGCCCTCTTTACCAATGGCTTAAAAGACATGGCTTTGTCTGTACCCTTGTCCTGGAAGACTAGAACTGTATTTCATGCTAACCAGCAGTTTCTGGTTTTACTTGTCTTCTCCTCCCCTCGTGATAACTCTTAATAGTTTGACAGGGTATCTATCGTTACGAGTCCCAACTAAGATGGCTTAGCCATGTCTGCAGAATGGGAGAAGATCGGCTACCACTACAAGCATGGGAAACTAAGAGCCAGGGATCCAGACCTCCAGGACGACCCATAGTCCGCTGGGAGGATAACTTTAGACAATCTTTGAAGGACCGAGGACTAGAATGGAACCAGGCCTGGAGGAAGACAGGCGAAAGGATAGTATGGCGCTCTCTCTTCCAAACCTCTACACTTCACGGTAGAAGAGAAACAACTAAGTAAGTATCTGAAGTTATATTGCTTCCACTGTGTAAAAGGTATAAGTAGTCCCATAGAAGATACTACCGTAGGAGAGTGAAACTATACTAGCTTTAGCTTTATAACCTGGTAACTTTCCCGCGAGAGGTAAGCTCTCTAACAACTATGCCAGTCGGACGCTTCTTTTGCTGTGTATAAAATATGATTGCTTTCACAATATATAAAGTAATATTGCGTCAACTATGTATAAAAGATCGTTGCTGTAACTGTATATAAAGTAACATTGCTTCCACAATAAATTTTTTATCAACAGACTAACGGCAACAGCATGGACTCTGATCCCGAGTCAGATGCCCTCAGCGAAAGCGGGGACGTAATGTCAGAGCTCAACGCAGACAAACTAGATCCTGCAGATCGAGAATTGTACGAAAAACTGAAGCAGCAAGAACGAGAGGAGAGGGAGGAGATTGAGAGGGAACTTAAAGAACACGAAGAGGCTTTGGCTCTTAACAACAGCCAGCACCGAGCTAAGGAGAAAGAGATGCTTCTTGCACAAGAACGCAGACAGCAAAGATGTGAGCGTGAGCTTGACCTCAGCCGACCTAATTCAAACAAATCTTCTTCCACACCCAATGGTACTACCAACACTAGCAGCGCCATCAACGGTGGCTGCAACACGACAAACATCATTAGTGGCGCTAGCAGCAATAGTGGTAGTGTTGAAAGCAAAACTTTACTTTCCAGCTACCATAACAATCGTAGTAGCACTATTACTAACAACAACAGCGGAACTAGTGCTGGGTTATTCAAATGCTTCGGAGACATTAATGGTGACATGAGTAAGTTTCTAACGGAGGACTTCAGGGCACACTTACACACCAGCGCTAATTTTTTGTCCTCGTTTCCAATAGGACACCCTTTAGCTCACGCTCATGTAGCTCTTGGAGGACATCTTTTGGGCAGGGACTTGAAAGGCTTAGAAGGAGTAAACCCTTTTCATCCAATTATGGCTAGTCACAGTGCGTTTCCCAGCCCACCTTCACCAGTTGAGCGCTATCCACCATCATCTACTACACCCCATTCACCGACGGGCAGCCTTCAACTTTCACCTTCGCCTGATGACCCTAACGGAGAGAACAGATCACATAATTGGACTTTTGAGGAACAATTCAAACAGGTACAGGTACATGTCATTTTTCTACTACATTTTCAGAGAACGCTTCAGTCCAGTGGCGGCTTTAGGTAGTCGAGGCCAGAGGGAAGCGTTAATTTGCGGGGCCTCTTTTAAAAATATTCCTATTGTATCGACAAGCATACATTTGTGTGCGAAACCCTTAAAAGCGCAAAGCCCTGAGAAAAAGCCAAGGTCGCCAGTGCCTAAAACCGCCAATACTTTAATCATATATGCAAAGAATATTACCACTAGCAGCCGGGGAAAATTATCCTACTCGTTAAAAATAGAACAGCAAAACAGCAAGAAATATGTCACATAAAATAGTAAGTGTCCTCAGACAAGCAACAATGTTTGAAAGAGACGTGCTGTAAAAACAGGTAGCAAACAGGTTTAAAAAAAAAAAGGAAATGCTGGACTATTCTTTCTTGGTGGGTCAGGTCGGACAAGAAATATGTCTTATCAGTTTGCTTCTTGCTAAGTTCCAGACGCAGAATGACATTGCCTTTGCGGTTCGACCATCCGGAATAACAATACTGTGTGCGCCGTGCATTTGCAATTAAACAAGGCCCAAGGATAGTCACTCAAAGTTGCAGGCATTAACTTAGACAATCAATTTTCACACAAACGGCTATATGTTGCTTGCAGCAGAGTGAGCACACCAAGAAATGTATTTGTTTTTGTTCCAGGCGGCAGCACCAGAAATGTTGTTTATTAAGGCGCAGTGGAATAATGTTGCATAATATATGTTAAAAATAACAATAAGTAAAAATGACTCGATGTAATCCATTGTATTAACTGTAACTTATGTGAATTAAAAGAACAAAGAATATAAATTTATCAATACATCATAGCTTGATTTTTATCATTTTAGAGGTTTTATAAACCGTTCCTAAACCGGGCAAAGCCGGGTACTTACAGCTAGTACACACACACACACACACACACACACACACACACACACACACACACACACACACACACACACACACACACACACACACACACACACACACACACACACACACACACACACACACACACACACACACACACACACACACACACACACACACACACACACACACACACACACACACACACACACACACACACACACACACACACACACACACACACACACACACACACACACACACACACACACACACACACACACACACACACACACACACACATTTATATATATATATATATATACATCCTTTAAAAAATGAAGCAATGAAGAATCTAGATGGGTATATGCAATTACTATGGCTAAGAGAGCGCCGGAGAATAATGGAAAATAAAATACACGATTACTAAGCGGCAACAGATCAAATGTCTGTAGAAAGATGACACCCATAATTATCCGATCTACTGCGATATTAGTTATCAGGTTTTGTGTGGGTGTGTGTGTGTTTTTTTTTCCTCGGCTATATCCAGACGCGATCTCTCTCCGTTAGACTTAAAACTAGCAGGCTCGAAACAGACTGGATCAAATGACGAGGCGAGCTAGAGGGTATAAGGACGTTGATACAAGCGCTGTCTTGTGATTATTTTCCCAGGTATCGTACATTTCATTTATCATCGCTAGTTACAATGATTGGGTTTGATGTTCTGTCACCGGAAACCAGTAGAGGCTATTTTTTTTTAAAAGGTTAGGGAAGCAGCAACGAAGGGGTGGAAGTGATGAGGAGTGTTGTAGTAGATGGGGATGGTCAAGAGAAGGAGGTTCGAATAATTGGAGTCTATCAGCGAGTCAAGAAAATAGTGAAGAACATGTTTCTAGTAATCTCCAAAAGAACGTTGCACATAATATTCATTTATAGAGATTTCCATTTAGCAGTGTTTCCCGGACTGTCACACTATTTGAGGTGCAAAACACGAGACAATTTTAAACAAAATCATCATCATCAGTTGCCATCTCCACAACGGAGGTTGGCTGTAATGGATCTCCAACGTCTTCTGTCTCTTGTCTTGGTGGTACACTCTGATAGACTCTTTCCCGTCCATCTCTTGATGTTATCTTCCCACTTATAGCGCTGTCTTCCCCTTGCACGTTTACCTTCAACTCTCCCTTCTGTTATGGTCTTCTGCAAGGTGTTATGCCTTTTTATGTGGCCAAAGTATTTTAGCTGCCGAACTTTGACCTCTCTCATTAGTTCTCTTTTCATACCTAGATTTTCTAGGACCTCCTTATTTGTTTTCATCTCTTTCCATGAGATACGCCCCATTCTTCTATATATCCACATTTCAAGAGCCTCAATTCTTTCTTTTAAAGTATAAAACTTGAGGCTTTTGGTTTAGTGTTTAACTGACTTTTATTTGTCATAATAAATTTATTTATAAGAATCCCCCACTCACGGACTGACTCACAGACTGACGAAATACTTAAATGTCTAACTTACTAACAGACTGATTCATGTATTGACTGACGGACTGAGTGACAGACTGATGTGCTCCTGATGACTAGCTGATGGACTGACTGATTTGAAGGACCGACTTACGAACTGATGTACGAACAGACGGATTGATTTATTGGTGGACTGAATGCATGACGGACTAACTGACCGACTGACCAATGTATTGACTGATAGACTGACTGATGAACAGACGGACTGAATGATGGACTGACTGACACATAAACTGACGGACTGGCTGATGGACTGAATGACTAACTGACAGAGTGATTGACGGACTAACTGATGGACTAATTTATTGTAACGTGCAGGCGGAAGACAGCCAATAGGATAAAATTAGCTGAAGAATATATTCAAGCGTTGCCTATATTCAACACTTTTGTTTTGCAGACGTTAGGAAATGTATTAAACGGGCATGCTAAGCAGCACCTGGGAGAAAAATGTACCATATCGAGTTAAGGGCGGCAAAGCCACCGAGGACGGGAACTGGTCACCCCACCTCATAGAGCTGGAACTAGTTTGGTGAGGTCTCTAACAGTTCATTCCCCTACAGCAGTGTCTGCTATGGGACTACCTTTACCTATTTTAATTGTGGCACATGATGCGGCGCTTGAGGCAGAAAGAGTTAACTCTTTCTTCACTTAACTTCACTTCACAGAAAAGGTCATGTTCTTACCTTACGCAGTTTATAAATAAAATGAATTTTAATATGTTAGCTCATGGGTTTTCACTGCGAACGTAGAAAAGTAGATATTCTGGGAATATCCCGCTTTTAAATGTCGGCGGGAGACGGCTAGTCTGAAATGTCCATAGCCTGACAATTCTTCCCCTTTTCCCCATTGCCGTCTCCTAGAGATGTATGAAATAATTCCTTGTGATCAACCGGTAGAGCCTGATCAACCGGTTGCCGACGCCTGCTATAATAAATTCATAATTGGAATTTCTGCTTCAGTTTCTGTACGCCACGAAACGAAATAAGAACAAGGACACGATCTGAAAACAAATATAAAAATGTAGACAGAGCTAACCGCCACAGAGTGTAGCAGACGATTTCACAAGAGACTTGAAGTTAGATGTTTCTAATTAAATCAACTTTAGCAAACTGCACGAGACATAAATAAACTTGACATCAAAATTATGTTAGAAAATAGTTCTCAGAATTATCCATTACCCAAACTGCCAATGCTATAACTCATATTTAGGAGAAAAATAACAGACACTATCAGGCATATAATTGGGCAGGATGTTGCCAGTTAGCAAATAGCAAGAATTTAATATATTATATACAGTTATAGTCTCCATCTATCATAATTATAACCGGTCAGGGGTTGAACAGGATATTTTTTCTATTAACTTGAGAAAAAAATTATTAAGAGGAACAAACAAGTAACCAGGTTTCTCACTGAAATAGGCCCTACTTTCTATTAACCGGGTTTCTTGATTTCTTCTTTCCCGGATTTTTAGATAATATTATATTTCTTCATTTTCTTCCGCTAGGTTTTATCATTATTTTGTGAAGCTATTTCCCCCTACATTCTGCCTAGCACCAGTATATTTTAAAAAGTAGTCCGTAGCAAACACTGCCATGGGTGAGTAAAGTGTTAGAGACTTCAAGTACAATGTATTTATATCAAATCAATGTGACACTTTCATTGCATTAGGAAACATCATCATCGTTTTTTTTCCTTTGCACTGCCTACTGAGCATGGTGCCATCATTGATACTGCCCCCCCCCCCTTTTCTCGGAAGAGAAACCTGCACCACACATTCACATACACTTACATCAGTTTTTTCTGTGACTATTTATTTTATATGATGAGGTTGCCAGCTCCATGCACAATCTTGTATTAGTCGCCTTCTAAGACACGCCAGAGGGCGCAGTGGTCATATTCTACTTTGTCTCTTCACAACTACACGGGTCATTCGGAAATAGATGGAAATAAAGTTCAACTCAAAATTGAAAATCTTCAACAAAAATGCCAAGTCAGTTGTATGGCTCTGAAACACGGGGAACACAAAAAAAAACGAAAAAAAAAAAAAAAACAACAACCACAAAGCTACAGACTTTCAAAAATGGATGCTTGCTTAGAGTAGAAGGATTGCAGTGGTATGACAAGATCACCAATTGTAGAACTGATGATATGAACCAGGCAGGTGCCAACGAAACATGAGGGCAGAAGAAGTTGATGATGGATAGGACATACAGTGAGGAAACCTGTTGATAGCATTACAAGACAGTCTTTGTTATTAAACCCTCAAGGCAAGAGAGGTAGAGGGAAACAGGTGAACACGTGGAAAAGAAAACTGTAGACAGAAACGAAAGGAATACAGAAGACTTAAAGAGACCTGGAGCGGATGGCACAGGATATAGGAATACTTAGCACACATTTGTTGAAATCCTATGCTCCTTGGGGAATGAAAAGTAATGATGGTGATAATGATGATGATGAACGTGTCACTCTAGCATTCTTACAAAATGGCCGTAACACAGTTATCTGAAAGTAAACTTTGAAATTTTCAAAGAAAACAAGCCGCTGATACCCGTGTCTTCACAGAACCCGGTACGCTGTGTCGACAGCTCACCTTCTTAAGTGTCTAAAATCATTAGAAACGTCGTAAGTAGCAGCTGATGCTATAAACGTAAAGACAGGTGCTATGCATTTCCCAGATGCGATGTAAATAAATGGATGGATTAAAATGGACATACAGTTTACGCCAGACAATATTTCTGAAAGTTTCTTGTAGCGCAAGCTAACGAAGATGAATTGTAACTGCCAGTGGCGTTTTTAAGTTTGTCATAGGGGTGGGCTGACCGGGTGGGGGGGGGGGGGGGCTCCAATCTTCAATCTTTGTATAAGTGTTCTAATGACGCTGGAGCATTGGTCTTCGAAATTCCTCTTTCAAAATCTAAAGTAGGGTAATGGGTTTAAGCGCAAAAATCCAAACCGCCATTTATCCAGCTGGCCTTGGTCGACTGGGGCGTTTTGGGTTATCGGGTGGTTTGACCAAGTTGACGGCAGGGGCTTTTGTCTGCCCGGTACCTTAATGGGGTTGGGGGGGGTAGGGGTTTTGCTCAATCTAACCTGCCATCTCCAAAAACGTTTTGGGCATAATTGGCTGAAACGGTGTACTTAAAGGAGGGGGGGAGCACTAAAAGGAGGAGGAGGATGTCATCAGGGGCGGAGGAGGCGGGGAGGGGGGGAGGAGGGCGGGAGGGGGGGGGGGGGGCGGAGGCGGAGGAGGAAGGGGAGGCGGAGGAGGAGGAGGAGGGGGGGAGGAGGGGGCTTCGGAGCGGACCGGAGGAGGAGGAGGCGGAGGAGGCAAGGGGGAAGGAGGCGGAGGAGGAGCAGGAGCTTCCAAGAGGAGGAGGGGAGGGAATTTTCGGAGGAGGAGGGGGCGGAGAGAGGGAGGAGGGCGAGGAGGAGGCAGGCGAGGGGAGGAGGAGGGGAGGGAGGAGGGGGAGGCGGAGCGGGGAGGAGGAGGCAGGGGGAGTTCTTCTTCTTCTGGGCAGGAGGTTCTTCTTCTTCGGAGGAGGAGGCGGAGGAGGACTTCTGCTTCTTCTTCTTTCTTCAACACTTCCTTCTTCTTCTTCTTCTTCAGACTTCTCTTCTTCTTCCTCTTCTTCTTCTTCTTTCTTCTTCTTCTTCTTCTTCTTCTTCTTCTTCTTCGGGGAGGCGGAGGCAGGTCGGAGTCTTCTTCTTTCTTCTTCTTCTTCATCCCTTCTATCCTTCTTCTTCTTCTTCTCTTCTTCTGCTCTTCTTCTTCTTATCTTCTTCTTCTGGCTTCTTTTCTTCTCTTCTTCGTT
>JAMPIV010009716.1:65000-113850 GCA_024509875.1 Oreohelix idahoensis
TGGTAACGTGAAGCTCGTCTACCCAGCTGTAACGGTAGTATGTGCTGTGAGACTACCTTTACCCTATTTAATTTTTATTTTTTAATCAACAGTATCATGCAGCTCTTCTTAACTTTTAGCTTTAAGAAATGTATCATCAGCAATTTGCATGTTGTTTATATTATGTCCACCTACTGATATTCCTGGCATATCCTCTACATGTATTCACTGCAGAGTGACCAGATCAGGTGACAATACATGTACCCTGTTTCGTCCACTGAAACTTGCCTATGTGGGGGCCAATTCTTATAGCTACAGTTTGTGGCCAGTATCTTTATGTTTTCTTTATTATTCTCTTGTCTTTCCTATAGATCTTTAAGCTTTCTAACGTTCTGACAATTTCTTCCGGTTTCACATTGCCGATCGTCTGATTGTACCCTAAAAGTACAAGTATATATCTGTTTTTACTTCTAGGGCTCTCTCTATTAATGTTCTTAACATGTACACGCACTTGTTCCTTTGCCTTCGACAAACCAACACTCACATGTAACTGTCAAATACCTCATTTGCCTTACTGCCTCTAACTCACATTATTGGATCAGTACCTCACTCACCTTACTGTCTCACTACCTCTCTCACCTTACTGAATCAGTACCTCACTCACCTTACTGTCTCTCTACCTCTCTCACCTTACTGAATCAGTACCTCACTCACCTTACTGTCTCACTACCTCTCTCACCTTACTGAATCAGTACCTCACTCACCTTACTGTCTCACTACCTCTCTCACCTTACTGAATCAGTACCTCACTCACCTTACTGTCTCACTACCTCTCTCACCTTACTGAATCAGTACCTCACTCACCTTACTGTCTCACTACCTCTCTCACCTTACTGAATCAGTACCTCACTCACCTTACTGTCTCACTACCTCTCTCACCTT
Source organism: Oreohelix idahoensis (assembly GCA_024509875.1). NCBI lineage: Eukaryota > Metazoa > Mollusca > Gastropoda > Stylommatophora > Oreohelicidae > Oreohelix > Oreohelix idahoensis. The sequence continues at coordinate 65,922 of JAMPIV010009716.1, forward strand.
ACTGAATCAGTACCTCACTCACCTTACTGTCTCACTACCTCTCTCACCTTACTGAATCAGTACCTCACTCACCTTACTGTCTCACTACCTCTCTCACCTTAATGAATCAGTACCTCACTCACCTTACTGTCTCACTACCTCTCTCACCTTACTGAATCAGTACCTCACTCAAATTACTGTCTCACTACCTCTCTCATCTTACTGAATCAGTACCTCACTCGCTATACGGTCTCACTACCTCTCTCATATTACTGAATCAGTACCTTACTCACCTTACTGTCTCACTACCTCTCTCACCTTACTGAATCAGTACCTCACTCACCTTACTGTCTCACTACCTCTCTCACCTTACTGAATCAGTACCTCACTCGCTATACGGTCTCACTACCTCTCACCTTACAGAATCAGTACCTCACTCGCTATACGGTCTCACTATCTCTCTCACCTTACTGAATCAGTACCTCACTCGCTATACGGTCTCTCTACCTCTCTCACCTTACTGAATCAGTACCTCACTCGCTATACGGTCTCACTACCTCTCTCACCTTACTGAATCAGTACCTCACTCGCTATACGGTCTCACTACCTCTCTCACCTTACTGAATCAGTACCTCACTCGCTATACTGTCTCACTACCTCTCTCACCTTACTGAATCAGTACCTCACTCACCTTACTGTTTCACTACCTCTCTCACCTTACTGAATCAGTACCTTACTCACCTTACTGTCTCACTACCTCTCTCACCTTACTGAATCAGTACCTCACTCGCTATACGGTCTCACTACCTCTCTCACCTTACTGAATCAGTACCTCACTCGCTATACGGTCTCACTACCTCTCTCACCTTACTGAATCAGTACCTCACTCACCTTACTGTCTCACTACCTCTCTCACCTTACAGAATCAGTACCTCACTCGCTATACGGTCTCACTACCTCTCTCACCTTACTGAATCAGTACCTCACTCACCTTACTGTCTCACTACCTCTCTCACCTTACAGAATCAGTACCTCACTCGCTATACGGTCTCATTACCTCTCTCACCTTACAGAATCAGTACCTTACTCGCTATACGGTCTCACTACCTCTCTCACCTTACTGAATCAGTACCTCACTCACCTTACTCACTCGCTATACGGTCTCACTACCTCTCTCACCTTACAGAATCAGTACCTCACTCTCACCTTACTGAATCAGTACCTCACTCACCTTACTGTCTCACTACCTCTCTCACCTTACAGAATCAGTACCTCACTCGCTATACGGTCTCACTACCTCTCTCACCTTACTGAATCAGTACCTCACTCGCTATACGGTCTCACTACCTCTCTCACCTTACTGAATCAGTACCTCACTCACCTTACTGTTTCACTACCTCTCTCACCTTACTGAATCAGTACCTTACTCACCTTACTGTCTCACTACCTCTCTCACCTTACTGAATCAGTACCTCACTCGCTATACGGTCTCATTACCTCTCTCACCTTACAGAATCAGTACCTCACTCGCTATACGGTCTCACTACCTCTCTCACCTTACTGAATCAGTACCTCACTCACCTTACTGTCTCACTACCTCTCTCACCTTACAGAATCAGTACCTCACTCGCTATACGGTCTCACTACCTCTCTCACCTTAATGAATCAGTACCTTACTCACCTTACTGTCTCACTACCTCTCTCACCTTACTGAATCAGTACCTCACTCGCTATACGGTCTCATTACCTCTCTCACCTTACTGAATCAGTACCTCACTCACCTTACTGTCTCACTACCTCTCTCACCTTACTGAATCAGTACCTCACTCACCTTACTGTCTCACTACCTCTCTCACCTTACAGAATCAGTACCTCACTCGCTATACGGTCTCACTACCTCTCTCACCTTACAGAATCAGTACCTCACTCGCTATACGGTCTCACTACCTCTCTCACCTTACTGAATCAGTACCTCACTCACCTTACTGTCTCACTACCTCTCTCACCTTACAGAATCAGTACCTCACTCGCTATACGGTCTCACTACCTCTCTCACCTTACAGAATCAGCACCTCACTCACCTTACTGTCTCACTACCTCTCTCACCTTACTGAATCAGTACCTCACTCAGCTTACTGTCTCACTACCTCTCTCACCTTACTGTCTCACTACCTCTCTCACCTTACTGAATCAGTACCTCACTCACCTTACTGTCTCACTAGCTCTCTCACCTTACTGAATCAGTACCTCACTCACCTTACTGTCTCACTACCTCTCTCACCTTACAGAATCAGTACCTCACTCGCTATACGGTCTCACTACCTCTCTCACCTTACAGAATCAGTACCTCACTCACCTTACTGTCTCACTACCTCTCTCACCTTACTGAATCAGTACCTCACTCACCTTACTGTCTCACTACCTCTCTCACCTTACAGAATCAGTACCTCACTCACCTTACTGTCTCACTACCTCTCTCACCTTACAGAATCAGTACCTCACTCACCTTACTGTCTCACTACCTCTCTCACCTTACTGAATCAGTACCTTCATTCACCTTACTGTCTCACTACCTCTCTCACCTTACTGTCTCACTACCTCTCTCACCTTACTGAATCAGTACCTCACTCACCTTACTGTCTCACTACCTCTCTCACCTTACTGAATCAGTACCTCACTCACCTTACTGTCTCACTACCTCTCTCACCTTACAGAATCAGTACCTCACTCGCTATACGGTCTCACTACCTCTCTCACCTTACAGAATCAGTACCTCACTCACCTTACTGTCTCACTACCTCTCTCACCTTACTGAATCAGTACCTCACTCAGCTTACTGTCTCACTACCTCTCTCACCTTACAGAATCAGTACCTCACTCACCTTACTGTCTCACTACCTCTCTCACCTTACTGTCTCACTACCTCTCTCACCTTACAGAATCAGTACCTCACTCACCTTACTGTCTCACTACCTCTCTCACCTTACTGTCTCACTACCTCTCTCACCTTACAGAATCAGTACCTCACTCACCTTACTGTCTCACTACCTCTCTCACCTTACAGAATCAGTACCTCACTCACCTTACTGTCTCACTACCTCTCTCACCTTACTGTCTCACTACCTCTCTCACCTTACTGAATCAGTACCTCACTCACCTTACTGTCTCACTACCTCTCTCACCTTACTGTCTCACTACCTCTCTCACCTTACTGAATCAGTACCTCACTCACCTTACTGTCTCACTACCTCTCTCACCTTACAGAATCAGTACCTCACTCACCTTACAGTCTCACTACCTCTCTCACCTTACAGAATCAGTACCTCACTCACCTTACTGTCTCACTACCTCTCTCACCTTACAGAATCAGTACCTCACTCACCTTACTGTCTCACTACCTCTCTCACCTTACTGTCTCACTACCTCTCTCACCTTACTGAATCAGTACCTCACTCACCTTACTGTCTCACTACCTCTCTCACCTTACAGAATCAGTACCTCACTCACCTTACTGTCTCACTACCTCTCTCACCTTACAGAATCAGTACCTCACTCACCTTACTGTCTCACTACCTCTCTCACCTTACAGAATCAGTACCTCACTCACCTTACTGTCTCACTACCTCTCTCACCTTACTGTCTCACTACCTCTCTCACCTTACTGAATCAGTACCTCACTCACCTTACTGTCTCACTACCTCTCTCACCTTACTGTCTCACTACCTCTCTCACCTTACTGAATCAGTACCTCACTCACCTTACTGTCTCACTACCTCTCTCACCTTACAGAATCAGTACCTCACTCACCTTACTGTCTCACTACCTCTCTCACCTTACAGAATCAGTACCTCACTCACCTTACTGTCTCACTACCTCTCTCACCTTACAGAATCAGTACCTCACTCACCTTACTGAATCAGTACCTCACTCACCTTACTGTCTCACTACCTCTCTCACCTTACAGAATCAGTACCTCACTCACCTTACTGTCTCACTACCTCTCTCACCTTACAGAATCAGTACCTCACTCACCTTACTGTCTCACTACCTCTCTCACCTTACTGTCTCACTACCTCTCTCACCTTACTGAATCAGTACCTCACTCACCTTACTGTCTCACTACCTCTCTCACCTTACTGTCTCACTACCTCTCTCACCTTACTGAATCAGTACCTCACTCACCTTACTGTCTCACTACCTCTCTCACCTTACAGAATCAGTACCTCACTCACCTTACTGTCTCACTACCTCTCTCACCTTACTGAATCAGTACCTCACTCACCTTACTGTCTCACTACCTCTCTCACCTTACAGAATCAGTACCTCACTCACCTTACTGTCTCACTACCTCTCTCACCTTACAGAATCAGTACCTCACTCACCTTACTGTCTCACTACCTCTCTCACCTTACAGAATCAGTACCTCACTCACCTTACTGTCTCACTACCTCTCTCACCTTACTGAATCAGTACCTCACTCACCTTACTGTCTCACTACCTCTCTCTCACCTTACAGAATCAGTACCTCACTCACCTTACTGTCTCACTACCTCTCTCACCTTACAGAATCAGTACCTCACTCACCTTACTGTCTCACTACCTCTCTCACCTTACTGAATCAGTACCTCACTCACCTTACTGTCTCACTACCTCTCTCACCTTACTGAATCAGTACCTCACTCACCTTACTGTCTCACTACCTCTCTCACCTTACTGAATCAGTACCTCACTCACCTTACTGTCTCACTACCTCTCTCACCTTACTGAATCAGTACCTCACTCACCTTACTGTCTCACTACCTCTCTCACCTTACTGAATCAGTACCTCACTCACCTTACTGTCTCACTACCTCTCTCACCTTACAGAATCAGTACCTCACTCACCTTACTGTCTCACTACCTCTCTCACCTTACAGAATCAGTACCTCACTCGCTATACGGTCTCACTACCTCTCTCACCTTACAGAATCAGTACCTCACTCACCTTACTGTCTCACTACCTCTCTCACCTTACAGAATCAGTACCTCACTCGCTATACGGTCTCACTACCTCTCTCACCTTACAGAATCAGTACCTCACTCACCTTACTGTCTCACTACCTCTCTCACCTTACAGAATCAGTACCTCACTCACCTTACTGTCTCACTACCTCTCTCACCTTACAGAATCAGTACCTCACTCACCTTACTGTCTCACTACCTCTCTCACCTTACTAAATCAGTACCTCACTCACCTTACTGTCTCACTACCTCTCTCACCTTACAGAATCAGTACCTCACTCACCTTACTGTCTCACTACCTCTCTCACCTTACAGAATCAGTACCTCACTCGCTATACGGTCTCACTGTAAAGGTAAAGGTAGTAACAAGATAGATACTGACGTAGGGAAGTAAAGGGCTAGAAACTTCTTTATACTAAGTTCAGCTTTATAAGGGGTAGTGACCAGTTCCCTCACTGCCTTTGCCTTCCCTAACTCAAGAGCAGAGTCAGGTATCTATTTTCAGCTGGGTAGACTGTAGCGTGACGCTACCATATTTCGATCCCAGAGCCAGGTAACTTTGCCTTGAAAGGAATTCAGTACCTCATTCAGTTACTTCCATAACTCCATTCATACTTCTAATTATCTCCAGAATAGACCTATTCATAACTCATACTTCTGATTGTCTCCATAATAGACCTATCCATAACTCATTCATACTTCTAATTGTCTACAGAATAGACCTATCCATAACTCAGTAAGACTATTAATTCTCTCAGAAATTCTCTCTTACTAATTACGTCAGACTTGACTTGACTTGGATCCACTGTCGCTGGGCGTCAGCTCTTAGTGACCAATTACGTAAGAAATAGGCATATAACTCAGTCATAGTACTAATTATCTCACAAACAGGTCTAACACTGCCCTGCTGTGTCTCTCTTTATTTTATTAGTCTCTTTATTATACATTATTGTTTCACTTCTCACTTCTGTTACTCACTATCTTAGTCATGATACTGTTTAATGTGTAATCTTAATTTCAATGACGTAAATTAGGTTACGGCCCGGGTAATTCACGAGGGTCACTGAGTTACGGCCGGTGTAGTTCCTGAGGTTCGCCGAGAAGACAAAGAGAGACTGGAACTAATACTCCCTAGGGCTTGTCGTAAAGGGCGACTAATGTGAGGTTATGCATGACGTTCGTAACCTTATGACGTAAAGCAAATTGGTATTGAGACCACTGCTGCAAGAGAATGTCCTTTGACGCAGGCGTTCTTCGAGGGAGTCATATGTAGCGGTGTCATATGCAGCGGTGTCATATGTAGCGGTGTCATATGTAGCGGTGTCATATGTAGCGGTGTCATATGTAGCGGTGTCATATGTAGCGTTGACATATGTAGCGGTGTCATATGTAGCGGTGTCATATGCAGCGGTGTCATATGTAGCGGTGTCATATGCAGCGGTGTCATATGTAGCGTTGACATATGTAGCAGTGTCATATGTAGCGGTGTCATATGCAGCGGTGTCATATGTAGCGGTGTCATATGTAGCGGTGTCATATGTAGCGTTGACATATGTAGCGGTGTCATATGTAGCGTTGACATATGTACCGGTGTCATATGTAGCGGTGTCATATGTAGCGGTGTCATATGTAGTGGTGTCATATGTAGCGTTGACATATGTAGGGGTGTCATATGTAGCGGTGTCATATGTAGCGGTGTCATATGTAACGGTGTCATATGTAGCGGTGTCATATGTAGCGGTGTCATGTGTAGCGGTGTCATATGTAGCGTTGCCATATGTAGCGGTGTCATATGTAGCGTTGACATATGTAGCGTTGACATATGCAGCGGTGTCATATGTAGCGTTGACATATGTAGCGGTGTCATATGTAGCGGTGTCATATGTAGCGGTGTCATATGTAGCGGTGACTCCATGATTTATACAGAGCTAAAAAGGAAATGAAATTAGGCTTATTCATTCATCATTTTTTTTCCTTTTGGTCAACGGGAGCAATCAGTGGAAGATAAAAAAAAAATGAAACAGTCTGATATTACGGCCTGGTAAGATCTCAAAAAGAAAACGTATTAATAGTATTACAAGTAAGTCCCTGTTCTGGGACCCCAAGGTAAGAAAGGAAGGAGATCTGAAAAAAAAAGACACACACACACACACACACACACACACACACACACACACACACACACACACACACACACACACACACACACACACACACACACACACACACACACACACACACACACACACACACACACACACACACAAATGGAGCAGAGAACTGGAGACAAATAAGTAGGGTAAAGAAGACAATGACCGCCCTTGAACGGATGACACGTGACAGGAAGACTTGGCATGAGTTTGTTGAAATCCTATACTCCAGCGGGAACTGAAGGATAATGAACAGCACTGATGGAAAACTAAAAAAATCCAATTTGAAGAGGGACCATGACCTTCTACTCCTCAAGGCACGGCACCATTAAATCAACCGCACGGTTACAAAAATATTATAAACAGAACAAGACTTTGTCCTTATCAGTGCGTATTTTATTTATGTGCGTTTTAATTTCGATCGCGCGGGTAGTTACATTCTTATTTCAATCAGAGAAAACTAGCTATTACGGTGAACAAATTACTTGAGAGATCTACGAGTAAAATCAACATTTCGCCCTCCATCTGAGCAAACACCCTCCCCCCCCCCCCCCCCCCCCCCCCCACGTCTGGGGCAGGTGCTCTGTTAAATGTTGATATGTTGATATAATTAAGAGATTCAGCAATTTTACTTAATAAATCAATTTAAAACATCTCATTGTGAACATCTTTATTTTCTTAGATAACACGTTAAATAAAACACTGATTTAATTAGTGGGAACCAGCTATTTTCTGTTTTTTAAATGCTAATTTAATAAGTGAATCCAGCGATCTAATGTCTTATAAAAAAGCTGATTTAATCAGTGGGAACCGGCGATCTTATGTTTCATAAAAAAGTGATTCAATCAGAGAAAACCAGTTATCTTATGTTTTATAAAAAGCTGATTTAATCATAGAGAACCAGCGATCTTATGTTTTATAAAAAGCTGATTTAATTAGTGGAAACCAGCTATCTTCTGTTTTTTAAACGCTGATTTAATAAGTGAAGCCAGTGATCTCATGTGTTATTTAAAAAAGGCTGATCTAATCAATGAAATCAGCGATCTTATGTTTTATTTAAAAAACTGATTCAATCAGAGAAAACCAGTTATCTTATGTTTTATAAAAAGCTGATTTAATCAGAGAAAACCAGCGATCTTATGTTTTATAATCAATGAATCCAGCGACCTTATGTGTTATAAAAAGCCTGATTTAATCAGTGGAAACCAGCGATGAAACCTGAATAACTGTTTTAAAGCAGACGAAACTTCCGTCACTGATATATTTTCCTCTCACATTAGCAGTTCCGCTTCGACCTACCTTATGCTTCTCTTTCCGACCGCAGCGTTTGTTTTCTTAAATACATGAGCGGTGTTAATTAGTTTGTTTTTAAATTGTAATATTTGCTTTTATGATAAACACGGTCTTTTTTTTCCCTCGCACTTTCTCTCGCGGAGGCTCGCGCCAACATCAATGGAGCTCTGCGTGATGTGATTTCACTGCTAGTTGAAGATCTATACCCAAAAATTCGTTACATTTGATTGGTCATTGCGCTTCAATTACGGCCCGTTTAGATTTAAACGGGCATGACTTGGTTATTGATAAAAAATTAAAGAACGATTATATTAATTATAAATAAGTCTTGTTCCCTGGGGTCTCTGAAGATACAAAGAAATAATACGACTACTGTACCCTCAGGCAAATCGGACAAGGCGGCTAAAATAAGGTTGTGCCTAGGGGTGATAAACTCAGCGTGTGAAACAAATAGCCATATAAATTTCCGATGCATGAGCAAGTAATTGCTAGGTGCAGGCTTCCTACTAGTGGACCAGATGTTGTAGTGGTTCCATGCGTCGTACGTAGCGCAAAGGATAGTGATGAAACACTTCACTCCCCTACCGCATCATCATCATGTTCAATTTGCTCCTCATGATCAATGGAGCCCCAACTGCAGCTGGCAGACTTGTAATAAGCCTGGAGTACTTCTGTGATGGTTTCTGTGATGGTTTCTGCAGCAAAATGTTTTGCATGATGAAATTACCAGCCTCATGCACAACCTGTATCAGTTACCTTTTACGAATGGCTTCAGAGACCAGTAGTTCAATTTGTGTTTCTTCTGTTTGATCTCCTGAGCCTCCCAGAAACAACGCGGTGCAGACTTATATATAGGGAAACCTTCCGACCACTAACCCACCGACGCGTATATATGGTTTTTGTTTAATCATAACTATTTTAATCACCGACTCCATCAGTTAGCATTGCGTTCGTTATTTGCGGACATACCGAACAAATTATTAAAGAAAAAAAAATATGTATATAAATATAATAGTATATATATATATATATATATATATATATATAATTCTTTTGTGTTCTTATTTTTTCTTCTTCATTTTCATCCTCTTCTTCTTCCTCCTCTTCTTCTCCTCCTGATTCTCCTATCCTCCTGCCCCCTCCTTTTTCCTTGCTTGATTTGTTCTTTTACCCTTCTACTTGTTCTTTTTCAGAACCCACCCACTTCATTGCCGTCTTTTCTTTTCTTTTACGAGTACTTCCCATCCTTTCCTTTGAACGGAAATCAAGAAAGAGAATGGTCAAGCACTAAAGCGCTAAATGGCACCAGGACAGGGGCGTACTAAGGAGGTTGCGAGGGGACGGTCTGCCCCGGGTGACAGATAGGAAGGGGGTGACATCGGACACTATTATGACAGTATTTACTGTTAAAAATGCACTTACGATTGTGTTTCTTTATGGGAAAGAGGGGGGGGGTGCCGAAGGTAGGATCCGCCCCGGGTGCCAAGTACTTTAGGGACGCCTCTGCACCAGGACTCCGGATATTTAGTTTGTCATGTAAGAAAACACAAGACGAAGTAGATAATTGGTAGAGTTACAACAGCCTAAATTCAATAACAGAGAATTAAATTAATAGAGATTATTGATATCTTGCATGATGTTACAGGAAACTGTTAGGATAGTCTTAGAAATGTTATACCGCATTATATGAATGGATTATGTCCTTTCTGCGTATTTTGTGTACGCGAGCTGTCTTGGTTATTCAATTTCTTACAGTAATGTCCTAATTGTCCCGTTACCCTGTGTGATGTTGATTAAACTTTCATGCCAATGGGCACCGAATAAACCAGATGCCTCTGAGGAGGATCTTAAATTAGCGGGGGGATTGAACAAAGACGTACCAAATTATTGATGCCTGATCTCCGTTTTTCACATTCTTGTATTTGATTGTAGCAAAACTAACACTGGTTATCTCGTGTGATCGTCTAAAAATTTTATAGCTTGCCGGTGGTTGTCTGTGTCTTGGTTGGTGGGTATGTGTTGATTGTATCGATACCGGGCTATTTACATGGGTTTCATTCATGAATTTTCCATGACGTGAATTGAAGACATTCGTGTTCTTAAATAGCATGGCGACAAATAAATATCATCAACATCATCACTTTCCTTTTCGTCCCCTATGGAGCTTGGAGATACTTTGCAGAAAGCCTGCACAAATCATTAACATTAATTAGTCAAGGAATACCCTTTAGCTCCCCAAGGAGCATATGTCTTCTGCAAACACTTGCCAAGTACCCCTCTCCAGCACCATTAGCTCAAGCAAATCATTAACATGCTCCTAGTTTTGTAGTAATTTATTTTTCATCACGTGGTTGCCAGCCATATGCACAACCTCATGTTAGTAGCCTAATACGACATGCCTGAGAGAGCAGTCGTTATATTCTGTATTTGTCTCATAAGAGAACTCTGGGAACTATGCGGTGCGACAAATAAACATGACGCACATACCAACAAGCACTCACTATGAACACATTCAAACAAAATGTGTTGTGTTTTCTCGTTCTTACCCGAGCTACTTCTAATTTACTTTCATTTTTCTTGTCTTCACATATACACACGTTCACTATAAATCAACTTTTCTGACGGTAAATACTAATTGCTTCTGTGCTGTTAATAATTTTCACCACGGGCTGTCATTTTAGCGCGTCAAATTTCCAATCTGGAAGGTGTAAAATGAAGAATAAGTCGAGTTTCGAGCTATGTTTGCGCCGTGCTGGCGGAACCCCACAGTTGCAAAGCAAGCGACTGTGCCGCGCTGAACAGGATGGGGTATATTAAATGGAATGTCAGGAGCAAAATGATTTCAGAATTGTCCAAGCCTTTCCTTCAGCAGACTGTGAATGGAGACATAGAGGACAATATTCACAAATTATATGGACAGATTTTCAGTTAGAGGATACCAGGCCTTCCGGCTCGACCGAGAAGGACACAAAGGAGGTGTTCTGATACTCACGCGAAATTCTCTACCAAGCAGCGAAGTATCCGTGAACCTCAGAAATCAGTCTGAAATAATTGGGGTGGACATAACAATCAATGAAACGTGCATCCGTATTTACAATCTGTATGGCCCACCAAACAAAGATCTGTCACTTTCCTGCATGGAAATAAAGGACTCAAATTGCGTAGTGGTAGGAGATTTCAATAGCCATTCTGAAAGATGGGGATACCCAGATACAGAAAACAGAGGAGACGAAGTGGAGGACTGGGAGATAGATACAAATCTTCACCTAATCAACAGTCCCGGTGACAACCCCAGTTTTTACTCCAGAAGATGGCACACTACTTCCACTCCAGATCTAGCCTTTTCTACAGGAGATATCAGACATAAAATAGACAGACATGTGCTTGATCAGCTAGCAGGTGTGGTAAAGTGGGATGATATAAATATTTATAGGGACTTAGTGTACTGACTGAGATCAGCTGTGAAGGTATCTGTATCTAATATGTGTAGTGTTTTACAGATAACCTTACTTACTGCCACATATTTATATCTCAGTCAGAATTATTCTGGAATATTGTGTTGGCAACGTTATATGTCTAGGGTTATGCAAATGATGAAGTGTAAGTCACCACAACAACAACAGATAAACAATTTAATTATTCCACCACACTTGACAATATTGTGACACTCACAAACAGTCAACACTCTAGAAGACTATCTTAAAAGATTCAATGATAAATTTCAGATATGTACATATGTATTGATTTTCTCTACAATAGTGATCCTGATTCAACTACACAGTGAACCAGGCAATATAATAACATAATTTCAAATATTATGTACACAGATATAAATGTGGTCTTTGCATTGACATACCATATTAGTATTCTATGTGTGTGAGTTGTGATGTGGTAATAGGAGGTAATACTGGTTTTGTTCGTCAAGATAAATTCTTATTAGACATCATGACTGCATGTGCTTGTGTATGTTGGAACTAGTATTGGAGATGGTCTCAGTTCCGAACATTAAAACAATTAATTGCCCCTCTTTAATTAAGTTAGTGTCATTTACGAGGGGTACATAGTGTTGAGCTCTTTTGGCCACAGTGGGCTTAACTTTCGTGATGGCGGCAGGCAAGGACTCCTCTGCTCGACTATTCACTGTTTCTGAAGACACCTCACTGGTTACTATAGGGACCCAAGAGTATGCTGTCAGCCTCTGGATTCAGCAAACGCTCAGACCAGGTGCGGCTTCAATACTAGGACCACAGTCCCTGAAACAAGAAGGATGTACCTCCTACTTCAGAACTAATTTATACTATCTGGCTAGACTGAGCACAATACATCACAAACACAGAGTTCAGAGCTTTATTTTTACTGCTATCTTCTTCTGAAGCAGTTTACTCCAGTATTAACCTCCTTAATGGTTACTACGCCTCTGCACTTTCAGCTATAAGTCCTTCCATATCATAAGGTAGGTGTCAGTGTACTATCTGGTAATTCCATGTAGTGTTACTTTTCTCCGACACCTTCTGTTCAGGTTGGAGCACTATATATATATATTATAGGCCTTGCCTCTTGTTCGCTACTGAACTGCACATATATACAGACATAAATTATCAATGTACATTCAATTTTCATTAAAAAGAGATCAAATATTTCAGCCTACCACAATTCATGGAAATAAACACAGATACGTTGACTAGCAATGAATTCTGGCACAAATACTGGCACAAATTCCCATCTGCTTATGTTCCAGGCTTTTATTTAGCAAAAATATGAGCTGGCTTCAACGCACTGTTGCTTTATCAAGCTTATTTGAACTAGTGGTCTCGAACTAACGCTATCAATTAACTATATTAACCGACCTAACCAATCAGGCCATCTCTACCCAATCGTTTGAAAAAAAGTACTCTTACTTCCGTCTCCCTTGACAACAAAAGATAGCATTTATAGTCCGACTAATCGTGTTTAGCCTTACATATCATTCCATCCAATCAATTCAAATGTAACTTGTGGCCTATTTCCGTACAATGGTGGTTTAAAATTCTTTCACTGAGCGATTCTGATGTTTTTGGGGCTGTCTGACACCCTCACTATTTTCTTTTGCCTATAATTTATTAATTCCTGGACTATTTGCGTAACACTTAACATATTCTTTGTTAGCAAGTCTTAAGGAATCCAAATATATAAGTTTAATGGAGCTAAGTGGCTGCGTTCAAAATATGTATTTTCTAGGATAGTCGTGTAGTTGTTTTTTTTTTATTTTTTTATGTTAGAACCGCCACCTGTCCTGCTGTACTGTCAGACTAATGTCAGGATTTCGGACATAAAACAGTAGAATGTCAGGTTTCCCCAATAAGCGTTTTTCAGGTTTTAAAACCTAACTCTGGGAAGGGTAGTGTTTTTATCACTGTCCGTCTGAAATAAAGTTAGTGCATGTGGCCTTACACGCGTGTTAGGGGTGGCATTAATATAGCGAGACGCGTGTTTAGTGTTGCTTGTGTTGCTGCCTTCAGCCCTCCCTTCTTTCTATCTGAGTCCATCTGTTCGTTCGTTTTGGTAACGTAGTATAATTAATGTTAGGATTAATTTAGGTCATTACGCAGTGTGCCTCTCAATGTTTTTCTTAGAAATGCAATACCCGTTTTAATGTGTTGTGGAAACGCTTGTATTTATGCAGTGGCTTATATTTAACGTGGAAACGTTACAATTTGCAGACGAAGCATAAAACAAAGGGGATTTCGAGTACTGTCATTGTGACAGCACTGTTCTTTACCATTCTTCTTCCTTTTATAGAATTTATTTGTTAGGCTTTACATTTACTTTTAATTTATATATGTGGATTAGAATTTCTCACGACAAATCCTCCCCTCTTAAAACAGACGTTATATGTCAGTCTATAATTCTATATACACATAGAGAAATTTATTATTATTTCTGGGGCTTACGGTGATTCTCATCACACGGATGGCGGCTTAAAAAAATCCGCTCCCAGATTTGTTTTTCCACTTATATACTCTATGCAAAACTCATAGGGCTGGATCAATAAAGACCAACGGAGTAAACGAGAGTTCTCATGCCTAGCCTGTGCCAGAAACGACAAAGGTTTGTGATCCGTTTGCAACTTAAATGCCTTCCCATACAGATAAATATTGAATTTCTTTATCGCCCATATTACTGCAAGACATTCTTTTTCGCTAGTTGAGTAGTTGGTTTCAGCTTTATTCAACTTTCTGCTAGCATATGCCACTGGGCTTAGTTCCCCATCCAATGCATCTGATTTCTGTAGCAGAGTTGCACCTAACCCAATATTACTGGCATCAGTCCTTACTACAAATTCCTGACTTAAGTCAGGTAGTTTCAAAATAGGTTTACTTGTGAGCTTTTCCTTCAATTCTTGGTAAGCCATTTCACATTGTGGTGTCCATGTAATTCGATCTGGGTGTCCTTTACGTGTCAACTCCGTTAACGGTGCACATATGGAATTAAAGTTTTTGATATACTTTTGGTAGAAACCACATAATGAGACAAAGGATCTCACGTCTTTCTTGGTTTGTGGCCTCGGGGCTTTCTTTAGTTTCTCTAAATTTTTTGGGTCAGGGGTCATGTTTCCCTGATAAACTGTGTGTCCCAAAAATTCCAATTCTTTACATCCAACGCAACATTTGGTTGGTCGGGCTGTTAAATTCGCTTCCCTAAGTCGATTAAACAGCATGTTCAGAGAGTCAATGTGTTCCTCAAATGTTTCTGTTGCTATAAGGATATCATCCATGAAATTTGTAATGCATGGGTTATTCAGAGGGTCCAATAATTTTCTCATCATTCTAGAGAATACACTAGGTGCATTCTTCAATCCAAATGGCAATCTATTAAACTCATAGTGTCCTTCTGAGGTACTAAAAGCTAGATATGGTCTAACCTCAGGCTTTACTGGAATTTGATAGTATCCTTTACTCAAATCCACTTTTGAGAAATACTTAGCTTTATTTAGTCTGGCAAACAACTGATTTGTATCCGGCAATGGATCCACCTGTCCTTCTGTAATAGCATTCAGTCTCCTGTAATCTATACAGAGTCTATGTTCTCCAGAGGGTTTCCTTAAAAGTACAACACTGGAACTATACGAGGATTCACTGTGTGAAATAATTCCTTCCTTCAACAAATAGTCTATCTCTTCCTTCAAAGCTTTCTCCTTAGCAAAAGGAATCGAATAAGGCTTCATACAGACAGGTGTGGGGTCTATCAGTTTCATATCATATTCCAATAAGTTTGTATGCCCCGGTCGGTCTGTTAACACCTCTGTATGATTATCTAGAACCTGTTGCACTCTCTCTTTCTGATTTTCCGTTAAATGTGTACTGATTTTCACCTGTGCCGCTGTCTCACAGGGGTGTAATGGATATTCAAATGATGAAAGTGGTTCCTTCTTCATCTCCATTGCAATGGACAAGGTTAGCAAGTGTGTCTCTTCCTGATGTTCTCTTTCCAAATATTTCTTCAGGAGATTCACATGATAGATTTTTTCTTTCCCCTTCTTATCTATCTTATAATTGGTTCTAGACACCTTCTCTAGAACTGTATATGGACCTTGCCATCCAATTTGTAACTTATTCTGATTTCCGGGCAAAAGAAGCAGTACCTTCTCTCCCACAGCCAAATCTCTGTCTTTTGCCTTCCTGTTATAATAAGCAGCATGTTTCTTCCTGGCTTGTTTCAAATTTTCATTGGCAAGTTTCCAGCCAGTTTTTTAAACGAGTGGTCAGCTCATTCACATATTGGTATGAGGATGTAATATTTTCCTCTGCCTTTTCATCCGTCCACGTTCGTAACAGAGCTTCAAGTGGACCTTTTATTGGCCTTCCAAACAATAATGTTGCCGGGGCCATACCGGTTGAACTATGGGGTACCTCCCGATAAGCAAAGAGGGCGGCGTGAAGGTACTGGTCCCATGTATCTGGTTTTTCGTGTGCCAACTTTCTCAGGATTGACATCAAGGTGCCATTAAACCGTTCCACTTGGCCGTTCCCTTGGGGATGATACACACTACAATGGTAGTGTTTGGCCTGGAAGATCCTGAAAACTTCTTCAGTTAGTTTCCCCTTGAACTGAGAGCCATTATCAGTCAAGATTTGATTGGGAAAACCTAACCTTGTGAAAATTGTGAGTAATGCCTCTGCCACATGTTTAGAATCAATCGATGACAGGGCTACCGCCTCTCCCCACATAGAACAAGTGTCCACCAGAGTCAGAATGTAGCTGTTCCTTCTCTTAGTTCGAGTGAGAGGTCCCACAAGATCCACGGCAACTCTCTCAAAGGGTGTTCCCACTATGGGCATTTCTCCCAGAGTTGCTGGTGCAGTCCAATGCTTAGGTGCTACTCGTTGGCACTCTGGACAGGATTTTACATATCGTTTGATATCTTCAGTTATTCCTGGCCAGAAATAGTGACAAGCTATTCGCTGTCCTGTTGCGCTGATCCCCATATGACCACTGAAGGGAATCGCGTGCCCTAGTTCCAACACTTTAGTCCTATATGAAGTGGGAAGGACCAGCTGTCCGTGACCATTGGATTCAGATCCAGCCTTCCTATAAATCAGTTTGTTCTTCATATAGAATTCTCCCTTGCCTGGAGGTGTATGTGATTTGGGCAACTTCTTGAAACACGGCTTGAGTGTTTTGTCCTCCGCCTGTGCCTTCCTCATCTCATCTGGATGAGTATTTATTGGATTTTCCTCCTCCTTTTTAGACTGTGATCTGGTCTGCACTGTTGCCAATATCACAGGTCTCTTGGGATTCCCCAAGAAGACATATCTACACCCCAATATCAGAGGGTAGATTGGCTCATTTATCACTGCTGCTTGTATGATTCCTTCCACATATCGCGTTTTCACCTTTATCCGGGCGACGGGAAGTGTCATGGTAGCTACATCCTTGGCTGCAGTTTGAATCTCCACTGTTTCTGTGGTGTATTGATCCGCCTGCACCAGGTGAGAACTCACAACGGAATCGTAATCTAAACCGGTATCATATAAACATCTTATAGTGACACCATTACAGATGACATCTTCACACACTGGGGGGTGGTATGGTTCCTGTAGTTCTGCATGTTTGACCTTTTTTTCCTTTTTCCCCGATGTCATAGCAGCACAATGAGGAGGTTTCCTTCTACAATGGTCAGTGTCATGATTGTTCATCTTACACCACCTTTTCCCTTGGTTGAAGGATTTTCTTTCATCATATTTCCTTTCATCGAATTGTGGGTTTTTATTTTTATTTTCATACCGTGGCCTATCAAATTGGTGCTTACCTTTGTTTTGATCCCTATGATCAAATTTATTAAAGTTCTGTGGTGCCCTAAAATTATCCACTTGTTTCTTTTTATTACCTGATACTTCTGCTTGGGCCGCTTGATACCTTTCTGCAACATTTAGCAACTCACCCAGTCTCTCTGCACCTTGTTCCATGAGAAACTTTCTCAGGTCTGGAGCCATGGACTCTCTTAATTGTTCTATAAGGATCATTTCCTTAAGATCTTGGGTTTTCCCCAGAGAAGTCCATTTCTCCAAGTATGTCTCTATCCGTGCAGAGAACTGGTGATAGGTTTCACCTGACAGTAGTTTAGCATTCCTAAATTTTTTTCTGTAAAATTCTGCGTTCTTCTCATATCTTAACAAAAGAGCCTGCTTTAGCATGTCATAATTTTCCTGATCATCTCTGTGCATTTTGGCAAAAACTTCATAAGCTGCCCCACGAAGTCCTTGAGATAACTTTAAGCTCCACCTTTCTCTCTCTAACCCATATGTGGTAGCTAATAATTCGTATCTATTTATATAGCTCTCAATATCATCGTCTTTCTCAACAAAATGATCTAAATGAAAGTTCATAGCTGAGGTTGAGGCTCCCTGAGTAACCGTAGCATCAGAGGCAAAGGGACTGGCACCATTTTCAGGAGCATGGCTGTGGTAAAGTGGGATGTTATAAATATTTATAGGGGACTTAGTGTACTGACTGAGATCAGCTGTGAAGGTATCTATATCTAATAAGAGTAGTGTATTATAGATAACCTTACTTGCTGCCACATATATATATATATCTCAGTCAGAATTATTCTGGAATAGTGTAATGACTACGTTGTATGTCTAGGGTATGTGTATGATGAAGTGTAAGTCATAACAACAACAGACAGATAAACAATTTAATTTATTCCACCACACTTGACAACACTGTGACACTCACATACATATAACACTCTAAAGGATATCTTAAAGGAGTCACTGATAACTTTTCAAATAACAATATGTATTCATTGCTGTCATGAATGTATATGTGTCCTGATTCAAATACAAAGGGAACCAGGAATCACAATCAATTTTAATTACAAGTTATATGTACAGAATTTCTCAATATGAATCTTGTAGTGACATGTATTATTAAAAGTATCCTATGTGTGTCAGTTGTGTAGTAGTAATATGAGGTAATACTGGTTTGGTTTTGTTCAAGCTCTGTTGGTATTTGTCATCATGACTTCAATAGTTTGTCTTTATTGGAACTAGTATTGGAGATGTTCTCAGTTCCTGATATTAAAACAATTTAATTCCCCTCTTAATGTTATTTTTACAATGTCATTTTAAGATGGGGGTACATAATGTTGAGCCCAGCTGGCCACATCAGCTTATCTTGCGTGATGGAGGCAGGAAAAGACTCCTCTGCTCGATTTCTCCCCTGTGCTCTGGAGACACCTCACTGATAGCTAAATGGACCAAGGAGTATGCTGTCCGACTCTGGATTCAGCAAAGCTCTGACCAGGTGCTGCTCAATACCATAAGACCACGGTCCCTGAAAACAAGAAGGATGTACCTTCTACTTCATAACTAATTGATACTCTAGTTCTACACTGAGCACAATACATCACAAACATTGAGTTCAGAGCGTTAGGCCAACTGTCAGCTTCATCTGAAATACTTTATACCAGTATTAACCTCCTTAATGGTTACTACGCCTCTGCAATTCCAGCATTATTTCTGTCTAATCAATAATCTAGGTGTCAGTGTACTGTTTGGCCATTCCATGCAGGTTTACTTTCCTCCGACACCTTCTGTTCAGGCTGGAGCATTATAGGCTTTACATTTACTTGATAATTTATATATGTGGATTAGAATATTCCACGACATCTCCCCTCTTAAAACAGACATTATATTGTCGTGGAATATTCTAATCCACATATATAAATTAAAAGGTAAATGTAAAGCTAACAAATAAATTTAATAAAAGGAAGAAGAATGGTAAAGAACAGTGCTGTCACAATGACTGTACTCGAAATCCCCCTTGTTTCTACTTCGTCGGCAAATTGTAACGCTTTCACGTTGATAGTAAAAGCCTACTGTATTATTACCCGCTTTCTTCAATGAAACGTGTGCTGTATTTCTTGGAAAAACAGTGAGATACGCAAGCTGAACAATGACCTAATTTTAATATTTCATTCATTCCATTTTATACACGGCGTAACTAAAGACAGATGGACTAAAGGATAGAGAGAAGGGAGAGGCATAAAGCCGAACACGTGCCACACTAAACACGCGTCGCGCGATACACAATTACTACTATCACGCGTGTAAGGCCACATGCACTAACTTTATTTCAAATCGACAGTGATAAAATTCACTACCCTTCCCAGAGTTGGGTTTTTAAATCCTGAAAAACTCTTATTAGGAAAGATGACAATAGATGGGTTTACGTTTGAAAACATTACAGTACCCAGACAGCACATCTTCGAGACAGGAGGTAGAGGAAATTGCATATTTTGAACGCAGCCACTTAGCTCTTTTAAATTTGTATATTTGGGTTCCTTAGGGCTTGCTGACAAGGAATATGTAAAACGTTACGCAAATAGTCTAGGAATTAACAAGTTATAACCAAAATAAAATAGTGGGGATGCCTGACAGCATGAAATCATTTCTGCTCATAAAATTTTTTTATAACGTGTTTGAAAAAACCTTGCGTACGGAAATAGCCTACCATGTAAACTCCAAATTGATTGGAGCGCAACAAATATAAGACTAAATACGATTGGTCGGACTATAAATACTATCTTTGGTTGTTAGGGGAGACGTAGGAAGGTAAAATTTTTTCAAACACTTGTCGAAACGTGGCTCCATTGGCCAGACTCGCTGATATAATCACTTAGGAGCGTTAGTTCGAGACCACTAGTTCAAATAAGCTTGATAAAGCAACAGTGCGTTGAAGCCAGCTCATATTTTTGCTAAATAAAAGCCTGGAACATAATCAGATGGGAATTTGTGCCAGAATTCATTGCTAGTCAACGTATCTGTGTTTATTCTATGAATTGTGGGACCGTGGTCTTGATGGTATTGAGCAGCACCTGGTCAGAGCTTTGCTGAATCCAGAGTCGGACAGCATACTCCTTGGTCCATTTAGCTATCAGTGAGGTGTCTCCAGAGCACAGGGGAGAAATCGAGCAGAGGAGTCCTTTCCTGCCGCCATCACGCAAGATAAGCTGATGTGGCCAGCTGAGCTCAAAATTATGTACCCCCATCTTAAAATAACATTGTAACATAAACTTAAGAGGGGAAGTAAATTGTTTTAACACATTAACTACCGAATTGAAAAACACTTTGTGGCCGAATTAAAATTTTTTCCTATTTTCATCCTGTAGGTGTTTGCACAAAGTAAGCTGTAGTTTTCGTAATTGTTTACAGATTTTTATGAATTAGACGTCATTTTAAAGATAAATGAATGTGCTATTACAATAAATACCGGTTGTAACTTTAACAGAGGTTGTTGCTATTTCAAGGCCCTCCGATGTCCGAGGACTTGCAATATTTTCACAATTATAACTGCTTGCGCCCCATCTCTATCAAAATCACAATTTCAATCAATGTGTACACCGTTTTCACTCTTGTCCTCATCGCTAGATCTATCTGTCAATTGTTGAAACACGTTTCTATCCTATTCAGCCGTTAGACAAGATGTACACGCATTTTTAATAGTCCTATCAATAGTTGCCACGGTAAACAGTTTTACACGATTTGGTAACTAACCCAAAACGCTGAAAAATATGAACATAATATCAATTTTCCAGTGTTCTACAAGAACCATGCTTTGGGAATTTGTTTTCCGGTGGAAACTTAAAATCTCGAACCAGATCAGAAAGTGTTTCAGTACATTGTTCATTCGTTTTATTACTAAAATTAGATTGGCGCTCTGAGCGGCTTGTGGTCCAAATGTGATTATTTTGTGAGCCGCTGACAGCGGCTTGCGGTAGTTAATGTGTTAATATCAGGAACTGAGAACATCTCCAATACTAGTTCCAATAAAGACAAACTATTGAAGTCATGATGACAAATACCAACAGAGCTTGAACAAAACAAAACCAGTATTACCTCATATTACTACTACACAACTGACACACATAGGATACTTTTAATAATATATGTCACTACAATATTCATATTGAGAAATTCTGTACATATAACTTGTAATTAAAATTGATTGTGATTCCTGGTTCCCTTTGTATTTGAATCAGGACACATATTCATTCATGACAGCAATGAATACATATTGTTATTTGAAAAGTTATCAGTGACTCCTTTAAGATATCCTTGTAGAGTGTTTTATGTATGTGAGTGTCACAGTGTTGTCAAGTGTGGTGGAATAAATTAAATTGTTTATCTGCCTGTTGTTGTTATGACTTACACTTCATCATACACATACCCTAGACATACAACGTAGTCATCACACTATTCCAGAATAATTCTGACTGAGATATATATATACATGTGGTAGCAAGTAAGGTTATCTATAATACACTACTCTTATTAGATATAGATACCTTCACAGCTGATCTCAGTCAGTACACTTAGTCCCCTATAAATATTTATAACATCACCACATATATTTCACCACATATATTGGGGGCTCGCTCTTGGGATTTTGAATCTTTCCCTATTAAAAATATTCGGGGTAATTCACTTCAGGGAATATAAGAATTAAAAGGTATCCTTGGGTGGAATTAAATAAGGTTGAGCTCACGGTGCCTGTGTTGTCCATTAGATATATATTTAGAGACTGAATTGTTGGTTAGACATTGTATAAATTTACCTGATAGACAATGGAGGACCTGGCCAAATTTCGATCTGCTGCGGTTCAGACTGCAAAAGAGTTAGGATTAGATGGGCAAGTTATGGTTGCCTATGTCACTACGGAATGTGACAAATTTATTGAACGCGAAGAAAGAAGGTTTGAAGCCGAAAGAAAGTTAGAGGCTGAAAGGGAAATTAAGAAGTTACAATTTGAGGCTGAGGCTAAGAAATTGGAAGCAGAAGAAAGAAGATTGACTGCAGAAAGGGAAGAGAAGAAATTGACTGCAGAAAGGGAAGAGAAGAGATTAGCTGCAGAAAGGGAAGCAGAAAAGGAGGAGAAGAGATTACAAAGGGAACAGGAGTTAAGACTAAGGGAGTTTGAGTTTCAAGGCCATGCTCCTGAAAATGGTGCCAGTCCCTTTGCCTCTGATGCCACTGCTAGCCAAGGAGCCTCAACCTCAGCTATGAATTTTCATTTAGATCATTTTGTTGAGAAAGACGATGATATAGAGAGCTACCTAAATAGGTATGAACTATTAGCTACCACGTATGGGTTAGAGAGAGAAAGGTGGAGCTTAAAGTTATCTCAAGGACTTCGTGGGGCAGCTTATGAAGTTTTTGCAAAAATGAGCAGAGGTGATTGTTACGCACGGATCATTATTATTTTTCGTTTGTATAAACATTTTTCATATGTATGATCATTTTTTTTGACTGAAGTGTGTATTATGTTTTCTATGGTCAAAGGGACATAATCCGAGTTATCGAGACTACAATTTTTTAGGAGTTGCCTTCTCTTGTATAGAGACACGGTCGGTCTATAATTTCTTGAACGAAGCGTGACCACATCTCCTTATTTGGTAGTACCAGTCAACTATGGTAGATGTCTGAAACCTTTCTTAACGCTTCTTTTCATGACCATAAAAGGCGCGACTGTGTAAGACTTTTATCTCGAATGTTCTTAGAATCGTCTTATTGTGAACGGCAACTCAGAGATTGTCGTTCTGCGCATGTCAAAAGCTGGGAGTTCGTTCTGTGTGTTCCGCCCAGTTCGGCAGTTGAGAAATGGTTTAAGAAGCGAGCAGACGCAACTGCGTCTTGTGATTCTCTGAGGGAAATACATTGTCGTTGTGAGTTAGTTAGCTAACTAGACTATTTCCCAGTATTATTCACGCCTGCCTGGAGGCATATGTTCATGGTTGATTTTCCGAAATAAGGTAATTCCTCTTGTATCGAACTTTATGCTAACATCTAGAGGTTCGTCATTTTGTCGCCTATTTGCTCGCCTGTGTGATGCAAAATGGAGAGGTACTTTGACTAGGATTAAGTCACCGGTATCTGTATACCTGAACTAGTTAAATATATATGGGTCGCTCTAGACCAACAAGACTATTGTCTGTGTTCCAGGATTCGTTATATCAGAGATCACGTCCAAGTCAGATGGTTAGACTTAGGAACATTATAAAGGTCGAGCTGACCTGTAGCCCATGTATGCTATTCACGTGCAGACAGTGAACGGACTTATTGTATACAACTGATCTGCTAGCATCAGAATGGGAGCATTTATTATTGTTTATGAACATTGAAGATCTGTAGCTGACACTGTTGCAGAAGTTATAGAAATTATTATTATTTATACAGCTTCACGAACTAGAACTCTATGATTTATGAATTTCTGAATCTATTGAACTGTGATGTCTTATGACGCATATATACAACAGCTGTCATTGCTGACTACAGAAATTGTTTTCAATGTGCCATATCATCTTGCTGAACTCGTTAACTATGTTGATGTCATAAGTATCATGACTGTTTTGTGGCGTGCAATAAATGAAAGAAACTTATACAACGAAGTTACCCTTTCTATGACTCTACACGTCATGTTGCCTGTGTGATAACCCTGTGAACTGTTCCACTACCACATACACAGCAACATCCTAAATCAGAGAAGACACCTACATCTTACACTTTAATACCAGGTGTCGATAAGGGTGGCAAGTTACCACTTCAGCTCAAATCCACCCTTATCAGTGATCAGGAAAATTATGACATGCTAAAGCAGGCTCTTTTGTTAAGATATGAAAAGAATGCAGAATTCTATAGGAAAAAATTTAGGAATGCGAAACTACTGTCAGGTGAAACCTATCACCAGTTCTCTGCACGAATAGAGACATACTTGGAGAAATGGACTTCTCTGGGGAAAACCCAAGATCTTAAGGAAATGGTCCTTATAGAGCAATTAAGAGAGTCCATGGCTCCAGACCTGAGAAAGTTTCTCATGGAACAAGGTGCAGAGAGGCTGGGTGAGTTGCTAAATGTTGCTGAAAGGTATCAAGCAGTTCAAGCAGAGGTAACAGGTAATAAAAAGAAACAAGGGGATAACTTTAGGGCACCACAGAACTTTAATAAATTTGATCCTAAGGATCAAAATAAAGGTAAGCACCAATTTGATAGGCCACGGTATGAAAATAAAAATAAATTCCCACAATTCGATGAAAGGAAATATGATGAAAGAAAATCTTTCAACCAAGGAAAAAGGTGGTGTAAAAATTGTAAGATGAACAATCATGACACTGACCATTGTAGAAGGAAACCTCCTCATTGTGCTGCTATGACATCGGGGAAAAAGGAAAAGAAGGTCAAACCTGAAGAACTACAGGAACCATACCACCCCACAGTGTGTGAAGATGTCATCTGTAATGGTGTCACTATAAGGTGTTTATATGATACCGGTTTAGATTACGATTCCGTTGTGAGTTCTCACCTGGTGCAGGCCGATCAATACACCACAGAAACAGTGGAGATTCAAACTGCAACCAAGGATGTAGCTACCATGACACTTCCCGTCGCCCGAATAAAAGTGAAAACGCGATATGTGGAAGGAATCATAAAAGCAGCAGTGATAAATGAGCCAATCTACCCTCTAATATTGGGGTGTAGATATGTCTTCTTGGGGAATCCCAAGAGACCTGTGATATTGGCAACAGTGCAGACCAGATCACAGTCAAAAAAGGAGGAGGATAATCCCATAAATACTCACCCAGATGAGATGAGGAAGGCACAGGCTGAGGACAAAACACTCAAGCCATGTTTCAAGAAGTTGCCCAAATCTCATACACCTCCAGGCAAGGGAGAGTTTTTATATGAAGAACAAACTGATATATAGGAAGGCTGGATCTGAATCCAATGGTCACGGACAGCTGGTCCTTCCCACTTCATATAGGACTAAAGTGTTGGAACTAGGGCATGCGATTCCCTTCAGTGGTCATATGGGAATCAGCGCAACAGGACAGCGAATAGCTTGTCACTATTTCTGGCCAGGAATAACTGAAGATATCAAACGATATGTAAAATCCTGTCCAGAGTGCCAACGAGTAGCACCTAAACATTGGACTGCACCAGCAACTCTGGGGAAATGCCCATAGTGGGAACACCCTTTGAGAGAGTTGCCGTGGATCTTGTGGGACCTCTCACCCGAACCAAGAGAAGGAACAGCTACATTCTGACTCTGGTGGACACTTGTTCTATGTGGGGAGAGGCAGTAGCCCTGTCATCGATTGATTCTAAACATGTGGCAGAGGCATTGCTCACAATTTTCACAAGGTTAGGCTTTCCCAATCAAATCTTGACTGATAATGGCTCTCAGTTCAAGGGGAAACTAACTGAAGAAGTTTTCAGGATCTTCCAGGCCAAACACTTCCATTGTAGTGTGTATCATCCCCAAGGGAACGGCCAAGTGGAAAGATTTAACGGCACATTGATGTCGATCCTGAGAAAGTTGGCACACGAAAAACCAGATACATTTGACCAGTACCTGCACGCCGCCCTCTTTGCTTATCGGGAGGTACCCCATAGTTCAACCGGTATGGCCCCGGCAACATTATTGTTTGGAAGGCCAATAAAAGGTCCACTCGAAGCTTTGTTAAGAACGTGGACTGATGAAAAGGCAGAGGAAAACATTACATCTTCATACCAATATGTGAATGAGCTGACCACTCGTTTAAAAACTGGCTGGAAACTTGCCAATGAAAATTTGAAAGCCAGGAAGAAACATGCTGCCTATTATAACAGGAAGGCGAAAGACAGAAATTTGGCTGTGGGAGAGAAAGTACTGCTTCTTTTGCCCGGGAGTCAGAATAAGTTACAAATTGGATGGCAAGGTCCATATACAGTTTTAGAGAAGGTATCTAGAACAAATTATAAGATAGATAAGAAGGGGAAAGAAAAAATCTATCATGTGAATCTCCTGAAGAAATATTTGGAAAGAGAACATTAGGAGGAGACACACTTGTTGACCTTGTCCATCGCCATGGAGATGAAAAAGGAACCACTTTCATCATTTGAGTATCCATTACACCCCTGTGAGACAGCAGCACAGGTGAAAATCAGTACACATTTAACGAAAACTCAGAAAGAGAGAGTGCAGCAGGTTCTAAATACTCATGCAGAGGTGTTAACAGACCGACCAGGGCATACAAACCTATTGGAATATGATATGAAACTGATAGACCCCACACCTGTCTGTATGAAACCATATTCGATTCCGTTTGATAAGGAGAAAGCTTTGAAGGAAGAGATAGACTATCTGTTGAAGGAAGGAATTATTTCGCACAGTGAATCTTCGTATAGTTCCGGTGTTGTACTCTTAAGGAAGCCCTCTGGAGAACATAGACTCTGTATAGATTACAGGAGACTGAATGCTATTACAGAAGGACAGGTGGATCCATTGCCGGATACAAATCAGCTGTTTGCCAGACTAAATAAAGCTAAATATTTCTCAAAAGTGGATTTGAGTAAAGGATACTATCAGATTCCAGTAAAGCCCGAGGTTAGACCATACCTAGCTTTTAGTACCTCAGAAGGACACTATGAGTTTAATAGATTGCCATTTGGATTGAAGAATGCGCCTAGTGTCTTCTCTAGAATGATGAGAAAATTATTGGACCCTCTGAATAATCCATGTATAACAAATTTCATGGATGATATCCTGATAGCAACAGAAACATTTGAGGAACACATTGACTCTCTGAAGATGCTGTTTGATCGACTTAGGGAAGCAAATTTAACAGCCCGACCAACCAAATGTTGCGTTGGATGTAAAGAATTGGAATTTTTGGGACACACAGTTTATCAGGGAAACATGACCCCTGACCCAAAGAATTTAGAAAAACTAAAGAAAGCCCCGAGACCACAAACCAAGAAGGACGTGAGATCCTTTGTCTCATTATGTGGTTTCTACCAGAAGTATATCAAAAACTTTAATTCCATATGTGCACCGTTAACTGATTTGACACGTAAAGGACATCCAGATCGCATTACATGGACACCACAATGTGAAATGACTTACCAAGAATTGAAGGAAAAGCTCACAAGTAAACCCATTTTAAAATTACCTGACTTAAGTCAAGAATTCATAGTAAGGACGGATGCAAGTAATATTGGGTTAGGTGCAACTCTACTACAGAAATCAGATGCATTGGATGGGGAATTAAGCCCAGTGGCATATGCTAGTAGAAAATTGAATAAAGCTGAAATCAATTACTCAACTAGCGAAAAAGAATGTCTTGCAGTAATATGGGCAATAAAGAAATTCAATATTTATCTGTATGGGAAGGCCTTTAAGTTGCAAACAGACCACAAACCTTTATCGTTTCTAGCACAGGCTAGGCATGAGAACTCCAGGTTACTCCGATGGTCTTTACTTTTGGCTCTATATAATTTTAGCATTGAGTATATATCTGGAAAAACAAATTTGGGAGCGGATTTTTTAAGCCGCCATCCGTGTGATGAGAATCACCGTAAACCCCAGAAATAATAATAAATTTCTCTATGTGTATATAGAATAAAGGACTGACATATAATGTCTGTTTTAAGAGGGGAGATGTCGTGGAATATTCTAATCCACATATATAAATTAAAAGGTAAATGTAAAGCTAACAAATAAATTTAATAAAAGGAAGAAGAATGGTAAAGAACAGTGCTGTCACAATGACTGTACTCGAAATCCCCCTTGTTTCTACTTCGTCGGCAAATTGTAACGCTTTCACGTTGATAGTAAAAGCCTACTGTATTATTACCCGCTTTCTTCAATGAAACGTGTGCTGTATTTCTTGGAAAAACAGTGAGATACGCAAGCTGAACAATGACCTAATTTTAATATTTCATTCATTCCATTTTATACACGGCGTAACTAAAGACAGATGGACTGAAGGATAGAGAGAAGGGAGAGGCATAAAGCCGAACACGTGCCACACTAAACACGCGTCGCGCGATACACAATTACTACTATCACGCGTGTAAGGCCACATGCACTAACTTTATTTCAAATCGACAGTGATAAAATTCACTACCCTTCCCAGAGTTAGGTTTTTAAATCCTGAAAAACTCTTATTAGGAAAGATGACAATAGATGGGTTTACGTTTGAAAACATTACAGTACCCAGACAGCACATCTTCGAGACAGGAGGTAGAGGAAATTGCATATTTTGAACGCAGCCACTTAGCTCTTTTAAATTTGTATATTTGGGTTCCTTAGGGCTTGCTGACAAAGAATATGTAAAACGTTACGCAAATAGTCTAGGAATTAACAAGTTATAACCAAAATAAAATAGTGGGGATGCCTGACAGCATGAAATCATTTCTGCTCATAAAATTTTTTTATAACGTGTTTGAAAAAACCTTGCGTACGGAAATAGCCTACCATGTAAACTCCAAATTGATTGGAGCGCAACAAATATAAGACTAAATACGATTGGTCGGACTATAAATACTATCTTTGGTTGTTAGGGGAGACGTAGGAAGGTAAAATTTTTTCAAACACTTGTCGAAACGTGGCTCCATTGGCCAGACTCGCTGATATAATCACTTAGGAGCGTTAGTTCGAGACCACTAGTTCAAATAAGCTTGATAAAGCAACAGTGCGTTGAAGCCAGCTCATATTCTTGCTAAATAAAAGCCTGGAACATAAGCAGATGGGAATTTGTGCCAGAATTCATTGCTAGTCAACGTATCTGTGTTTATTCTATGAATTGTGGGACCGTGGTCTTGATGGTATTGAGCAGCACCTGGTCAGAGCTTTGCTGAATCCAGAGTCGGACAGCATACTCCTTGGTCCATTTAGCTATCAGTGAGGTGTCTCCAGAGCACAGGGGAGAAATCGAGCAGAGGAGTCCTTTCCTGCCGCCATCACGCAAGATAAGCTGATGTGGCCAGCTGAGCTCAAAATTATGTACCCCCATCTTAAAATAACATTGTAACATAAACTTAAGAGGGGAAGTAAATTGTTTTAATATCAGGAACTGAGAACATCTCCAATACTAGTTCCAATAAAGACAAACTATTGAAGTCATGATGACAAATACCAACAGAGCTTGAACAAAACAAAACCAGTATTACCTCATATTACTACTACACAACTGACACACATAGGATACTTTTAATAATATATGTCACTACAATATTCATATTGAGAAATTCTGTACATATAACTTGTAATTAAAATTGATTGTGATTCCTGGTTCCCTTTGTATTTGAATCAGGACACATATTCATTCATGACAGCAATGAATACATATTGTTATTTGAAAAGTTATCAGTGACTCCTTTAAGATATCCTTGTAGAGTGTTTTATGTATGTGAGTGTCACAGTGTTGTCAAGTGTGGTGGAATAAATTAAATTGTTTATCTGTCTGTTGTTGTTATGACTTACACTTCATCATACACATACCCTAGACATACAACGTAGTCATCACACTATTCCAGAATAATTCTGACTGAGATATATATATATGTGGTAGCAAGTAAGGTTATCTATAATACACTACTCTTATTAGATATAGATACCTTCACAGCTGATCTCAGTCAGTACACTAAGTCCCCTGTAAATATTTATAACATCACCACATATATTTCACCACATATATGTCAGTCCTTTATTCTATATACACATAGAGAAATTTATTATTAGTTCTGGGGTTTACGGTGATTCTCATCACACGGATGGCGGTTTAAAAAATCCGCTCCCAAATTTGTTTTTCCAGATATATACTCAATGCTAAAATTATAGGGAGCCAAAAGCAAGGACCATCGGAGTAACCTAGAGTTCTCATGCTTAGCCTGGGCTAGAAACGATAAAGGTTTGTGGTCCGTTTGCAACTTAAATGCCTTCCCATACAGATAAATATTGAATTTCTTTATTGCCCATATTACTGCAAGACATTCTTTTTCGCTAGTTGAGTAGTTGATTTCAGCTTTATTCAATTTTCTGCTAGCATATGCCACTGGGCTTAATTCCCCATCCAATGCATCTGATTTCTGTAGTAGAGTTGCACCCAACCCAATATTGCTTGCATCCGTCCTTACTATGAATTCTTGACTTAAGTCAGGTAATTTCAAAATAGGTTTACTTGTGAGCTTTTCCTTCAATTCTTGGTAAGCCATTTCACATTGTGGGGTCCATGTAATGCGATCTGGATGTCCTTTACGTGTCAAATCAGTTAACGGTGCACATATGGAATTAAAGTCCTTGATATACTTCTGGTAGAAACCACATAATGAGACAAAGGATCTCACGTCCTTCTTGGTTTGTGGTCTCGGGGCTTTCTTTAGTTTCTCTAAGTTCTTTGGGTCAGGGGTCATGTTTCCCTGATAAACTGTGTGTCCCAAAAATTCCAATTCTTTACATCCAACGCAACATTTGGTTGGTCGGGCTGTTAACTTTGCTTCCCCAAGTCGATCAAACAGCATCTTCAGAGAGTCAATGTGTTCCTCAAATGTTTCTGTTGCTATAAGGATATCATCCATGAAATTTGTTATACATGGATTATTCAGAGGGTCCAATAATTTTCTCATCATTCTAGAGAAGACACTAGGCGCATTCTTCAATCCAAATGGCAATCTATTAAACTCATAGTGTCCTTCTGAGGTACTAAAAGCTAGGTATGGTCTAACCTCGGGCTTTACTGGAATCTGATAGTATCCTTTACTCAGATCCACTTTTGAGAAATAATTAGCTTTATTTAGTCTGGCAAACAGCTGATTTGTATCCGGCAATGGATCCACCTGTCCTTCTGTAATAGCATTCAGTCTCCTGTAATCTATACAGAGTCTATGTTCTCCAGAGGGCTTCCTTAAGAGTACAACACCGGAACTATACGAAGATTCACTGTGCGAAATAATTCCTTCCTTCAACAGATAGTCTATCTCTTCCTTCAAAGCTTTCTCCTTAGCAAACGGAATCGAATATGGTTTCATACAGACAGGTGTGGGGTCTATCAGTTTCATATCATATTCCAATAGGTTTGTATGCCCTGGTCGGTCTGTTAACACTTCTGCATGAGTATTTAGAACCTGCTGCACTCTCTCTTTCTGAGTTTTCGTTAAATGTGTACTGATTTTCACCTGGGCTGCTGTCTCACAGGGGTGTAATGGATATTCAAATGATGAAAGTGGTTCCTTTTTCATCTCCATGGCGATGGACAAGGTCAACAAGTGTGTCTCTTCCTGATGTTCTCTTTCCAAATATTTCTTCAGGAGATTCACATGATAGATTTTTTCTTTCCCCTTCTTATCTATCTTATAATTTGTTCTAGACACCTTCTCTAAAACTGTATATGGACCCTGCCATCCAATTTGTAACTTATTCTGACTCCCGGGCAAAAGAAGCAGTACTTTCTCTCCCACAGCCAAATTTCTGTCTTTCGCCTTCCTGTTATAATAGGCAGCATGTTTCTTCCTGGCTTGTTTCAAATTTTCATTGGCAAGTTTCCAGCCAGTTTTTAAACGAGTGGTCAGCTCATTCACATATTGGTATGAAGATGTAATGTTTTCCTCTGCCTTTTCATCAGTCCACGTTCTTAACAAAGCTTCGAGTGGACCTTTTATTGGCCTTCCAAACAATAATGTTGCCGGGGCCATACCGGTTGAACTATGGGGTACCTCCCTATAAGCAAAGAGGGCGGCGTGCAGGTACTGGTCCCATGTATCTGGTTTTTCGTGTGCCAACTTTCTCAGGATCGACATCAATGTGCCGTTAAATCTTTCCACTTGGCCGTTCCCTTGGGGATGATACACACTACAATGGAAGTGTTTGGCCTGGAAGATCCTGAAAACTTCTTCAGTTAGTTTCCCCTTGAACTGAGAGCCATTATCAGTCAAGATTTGATTGGGAAAGCCTAACCTTGTGAAAATTGTGAGCAATGCCTCTGCCACATGTTTAGAATCAATCGATGACAGGGCTACAGCCTCTCCCCACATAGAACAAGTGTCCACCAGAGTCAGAATGTAGCTGTTCCTTCTCTTGGTTCGGGTGAGAGGTCCCACAAGATCCACGGCAACTCTCTCAAAGGGTGTTCCCACTATGGGCATTTCCCCCAGAGTTGCTGGTGCAGTCCAATGTTTAGGTGCTACTCGTTGGCACTCTGGACAGGATTTTACATATCGTTTGATATCTTCAGTTATTCCTGGCCAGAAATAGTGACAAGCTATTCGCTGTCCTGTTGCGCTGATTCCCATATGACCACTGAAGGGAATCGCATGCCCTAGTTCCAACACTTTAGTCCTATATGAAGTGGCAAGGACCAGCTGTCCGTGACCATTGGATTCAGATCCAGCCTTCCTATATATCAGTTTGTTCTTCATATAAAACTCTCCCTTGCCTGGAGGTGTATGAGATTTGGGCAACTTCTTGAAACATGGCTTGAGTGTTTTGTCCTCAGCCTGTGCCTTCCTCATCTCATCTGGGTGAGTATTTATTGGATTATCCTCCACCTTTTTAGACTGTGATCTGGTCTGCACTGTTGCCAATATCACAGGTCTCTTGGGATTCCCCAAGAAGACATATCTACACCCCAATATCAGAGGGTAGATTGGCTCATTTATCACTGCTGCTTTTATGATTCCTTCCACATATCGCGTTTTCACTTTTATTCGGGCGACAGGAAGTGTCATGGTAGCTACATCCTTGGTTGCAGTTTGAATCTCCACTGTTTCTGTGGTGTATTGATCGGCCTGCACCAGGTGAGAACTCACAACGGAATCGTAATCTAAACCGGTATCATATAAACACCTTATAGTGACACCATTACAGATGACATCTTCACACACTGGGGGGTGGTATGGTTCCTGTAGTTCTTCAGGTTTGACCTTCTTTTCCTTTTTCCCCGATGTCATAGCAGCACAATGAGGAGGTTTCCTTCTACAATGGTCAGTGTCATGATTGTTCATCTTACAATTTTTACACCACCTTTTTCCTTGGTTGAAAGATTTTCTTTCATCATATTTCCTTTCATCGAATTGTGGGAATTTATTTTTATTTTCATACCGTGGCCTATCAAACTGGTGCTTACCTTTGTTTTGATCCCTAGGATCAAATTTATTAAAGTTCTGTGGTGCCCTAAAGTTATCCACTTGTTTCTTTTTATTACCTGTTACCTCTGCTTGAGCTGCTTGATACCTTTCAGCAACATTTAGCAGCTCACCCTGCCTCTCTGCACCTTGTTCCATGAGAAACTTTCTCAGGTCTGGAGCCATGGACTCTCTTAATTGCTCTATAAGGACCATTTCCTTAAGATCTTGGGTTTTCCCCAGAGAAGTCCATTTCTCCAAGTAGGTCTCTATTCGTGCAGAAAACTGGTGATAGGTTTCACCTGACAGTAGTTTAGCATTCCTAAATTTTTTCCTATAAAATTCTGCATTCTTTTCATATCTTAACAAAAGAGCCTGCTTTAGCATGTCATAATTTTCCTGATCACCTCTGCTCATTTTTGCAAAAACTTCATAAGCTGCCCCACGAAGTCCTTGAGATAACTTTAAGCTCCACCTTTCTCTCTCTAACTCATATGTGGTAGCTAATAGTTCATACCTATTTAGATAGCTCTCTATATCATCGTCTTTCTCCACAAAATGATCTAAATGAAAATTCATAGCTGAGGTTGAGGCTCCTTGGCTAGCAGTGGCATCAGAGGCAAAGGGACTGGCACCATTTTCAGGAGCATGGCCTTGAAACTCAAACTCCCTTAGTCTTAACTCATGTTCCCTTTGTAATCTCTTCTCCTCCTTTTCGGCTTCCCTTTCTGCAGCTAATCTCTTCTCTTCTCTTTCTGCAGCTAATTTCTTCTCTTCTCTTTCTGCAGCTAATTTCTTCTCTTCTCTTTCTGCAGCCTGTCTTCTTTCCTCGGCTTCCCTTTCTGCAGCTAATTTCTTCTCTTCTCTTTCTGCTTCCAATTTCTTAGCCTCAGCCTCAATCTGCAACCTCTTAATTTCTTTTTCAGCCTCTAACTTTCTTTCGGCTTCAAACCTTCTTTCTTCGCGTTCAATAAATTTGTCACATTCCGTAGTGACATAGGCAACCATAACTTGCTCATCTAATCCTAACTCTTTTGCAGTCTGAACAGCAGCAGATCGAAATTTGGCCAGGTCCGCCATTGTCTATCAGGTAAATTTATACAATGTCTAACCAACAATTCAATCTCTAAATATATATCTAATGGACAACACAGGCACCGTGAGCTCAACCTTATTTAATTCTACCCAAGGATACCTTTTAATTCTTATATTCCCTGAAGTGAATTACCCCCAATATTTTTAATAGGTAAAGATTCAAAATCCCAAGAGCGAGACCCCAATATATGTGGTAAAGTGGGATGTTATAAATATTTATAGGGGACTTAGTGTACTGACTGAGATCAGCTGTGAAGGTATCTATATCTAATAAGAGTAGTGTATTATAGATAACCTTACTTGCTGCCACATATATATATATACAGTATCTCAGTCAGAATTATTCTGGAATAGTGTAATGACTACGTTGTATGTCTAGGGTATGTGTATGATGAAGTGTAAGTCATAACAACAACAGACAGATAAACAATTTAATTTATTCCACCACACTTGACAACACTGTGACACTCACATACATATAACACTCTAAAGGATATCTTAAAGGAGTCACTGATAACTTTTCAAATAACAATATGTATTCATTGCTGTCATGAATGTATATGTGTCCTGATTCAAATACAAAGGGAACCAGGAATCACAATCAATTTTAATTACAAGTTATATGTACAGAATTTCTCAATATGAATCTTGTAGTGACATGTATTATTAAAAGTATCCTATGTGTGTCAGTTGTGTAGTAGTAATATGAGGTAATACTGGTTTGGTTTTGTTCAAGCTCTGTTGGTATTTGTCATCATGACTTCAATAGTTTGTCTTTATTGGAACTAGTATTGGAGATGTTCTCAGTTCCTGATATTAAAACAATTTAATTCCCCTCTTAATGTTATTTTTACAATGTCATTTTAAGATGGGGGTACATAATGTTGAGCCCAGCTGGCCACATCAGCTTATCTTGCGTGATGGCGGCAGGAAAAGACTCCTCTGCTCGATTTCTCCCCTGTGCTCTGGAGACACCTCACTGATAGCTAAATGGACCAAGGAGTATGCTGTCCGACTCTGGATTCAGCAAAGCTCTGACCAGGTGCTGCTCAATACCATAAGACCACGGTCCCTGAAAACAAGAAGGATGTACCTTCTACTTCATAACTAATTGGTACTCTAGTTCTACACTGAGCACAATACATCACAAACATTGAGTTCAGAGCGTTAGGCCAACTTTCAGCTTCATCTGAAATACTTTATACCAGTATTAACCTCCTTAATGGTTACTACGCCTCTGCAATTCCAGCATTATTTCTGTCTAATCAATAATCTAGGTGTCAGTGTACTGTTTGGCCATTCCATGCAGGTTTACTTTCCTCCGACCCCTTCTGTTCAGGCTGGAGCATTATAGGCTTTACATTTACTTGATAATTTATATATGTGGATTAGAATATTCCACGACAATGGCCTTGAAACTCCAACTCCCTTAGTCGTAACTCATGTTCCCTTTGTAATCTTTTATCTTCTGCTTCCCTTTCTGCAGCTAATCTCTTCTCTTCCCTTTCTGCAGCTAATTTCTTCTCTTCTCTTTCTGCAGCCAATCGCTTGTCTTCTCTTTCTGCCTCCAATGCTTTAGCCTCTTTGTCAGCCTCAATCTGCAACCTCTTAGCCTCAGCCTCAATCTGCAACCTCTTAATTTCTTTTTCAGCCTGTAACCTTCTTTCGGCCTCAAACCTTCTTTCTTCGCGTTCAATAAATTTGTCACATTCAGTAGTGACATAGGTAATCATAACTTGCCCATTTAATCCCAACTCTTTTGCAGTCTGTACAGCCGCAGATCGAAATTTGGCCAGGTCCGCCATTTTATATCAGGTAATTAAATAAAATATCTAACTAAACAATATAATCTGTAATTATATATCCAATAGACAAAACAGGCACCAAGAGCTCAACCTTATTTAATTCCACCCAAGGATACCTTTTAACTTTTTATATTCCCTGAAGTGAATTACCCCCAATATTTATACTAGTAAGAGATTCAAAATCCCGGACCGAACCCCAATATATGTGGTAAAGTGGGATGATATAAATATTTATAGGGACTTAGTGTACTGACTGAGATCAGCTGTGAAGGTATCTGTATCTAATATGTGTAGTGTTTTACAGATAACCTTACTTACTGCCACATATTTATATCTCAGTCAGAATTATTCTGGAATATTGTGTTGGCAACGTTATATGTCTAGGGTTATGCAAATGATGAAGTGTAAGTCACCACAACAACAACAGATAAACAATTTAATTATTCCACCACACTTGACAATATTGTGACACTCACAAACAGTCAACACTCTAGAAGACTATCTTAAAAGATTCAATGATAAATTTCAGATATGTACATATGTATTGATTTTCTCTACAATAGTGATCCTGATTCAACTACACAGTGAACCAGGCAATATAATAACATGTAATTTCAAATATTATGTACACAGATATAAATGTGGTCTTTGCATTGACATACCATATTAGTATTCTATGTGTGTGAATTGTGATGTGGTAATAGGAGGTAATACTGGTTTTGTTCGTCAAGATAGATTCTTATTAGACATCATGACTGCATGTGCTTGTGTATGTTGGAACTAGTATTGGAGATGGTCTCAGTTCCGAACATTAAAACAATTAATTGCCCCTCTTTAATTAAGTTAGTGTCATTTACGAGGGGTACATAGTGTTGAGCTCTTTTGGCCACAGTGGGCTTAACTTTCGTGATGGCGGCAGGCAAGGACTCCTCTGCTCGACTATTCGCTGTTTCTGAAGACATCTCACTGGTTACTATAGG
The DNA here is from genome assembly GCA_024509875.1 of Oreohelix idahoensis. Taxonomy (NCBI): domain Eukaryota; kingdom Metazoa; phylum Mollusca; class Gastropoda; order Stylommatophora; family Oreohelicidae; genus Oreohelix; species Oreohelix idahoensis. The sequence goes on from JAMPIV010009716.1 coordinate 103,646, forward strand.
GACCCAAGAGTATGCTGTCAGCCTCTGGATTCAGCAAACGCTCAGACCAGGTGCGGCTTCAATACTAGGACCACAGTCCCTGAAACAAGAAGGATGTACCTCCTACTTCAGAACTAATTTATACTATCTGGCTAGACTGAGCACAATACATCACAAACACAGAGTTCAGAGCTTTATTTTTACTGCTATCTTCTTCTGAAGCAGTTTACTCCAGTATTAACCTCCTTAATGGTTACTACGCCTCTGCTCTTTCAGCTATAAGTCCTTCCATATCATAAGGTAGGTGTCAGTGTACTATCTGGTAATTCCATGTAGTGTTACTTTTCTCCGACACCTTCTGTTCAGGTTGGAGCACTATATATATTATAGGCCTTGCCTCTTGTTCGCTACTGAACTGCATATATATACAGACATAAATTATCAATGTACATTCAATTTTCATTAAAAAGAGATCAAATATTTCAGCCTACCACAATTCATGGAAATAAACACAGATACGTTGACTAGCAATGAATTCTGGCACAAATACTGGCACAAATTCCCATCTGCTTATGTTCCAGGCTTTTATTTAGCAAAAATACGAGCTGGCTTCAACGCACTGTTGCTTTATCAAGCTTATTTGAACTAGTGGTCTCGAACTAACGCTATCAATTAACTATATTAACCGACCTAACCAATCAGGCCATCTCTACCCAATCGTTTGAAAAAAAGTACTCTTACTTCCATCTCCCTTGACAACAAAAGATAGCATTTATAGTCCGACTAATCGTGTTTAGCCTTACATATCATTCCATCCAATCAATTCAAATGTAACTTGTGGCCTATTTCCGTACAATGGTGGTTTAAAATTCTTTCACTGAGCGATTCTGATGTTTTTGGGGCTGTCTGACACCCTCACTATTTTCTTTTGCCTATAATTTATTAATTCCTGGACTATTTGCGTAACACTTAACATATTCTTTGTTAGCAAGTCTTAAGGAATCCAAATATATAAGTTTAATGGAGCTAAGTGGCTGCGTTCAAAATATGTATTTTCTAGGATAGTCGTGTAGTTGTTTTTTTTTTATTTTTTATGTTAGAACCGCCACCTGTCCTGCTGTACTGTCAGACTAATGTCAGGATTTCGGACATAAAACAGTAGAATGTCAGGTTTCCCCAATAAGCGTTTTTCAGGTTTTAAAACCTAACTCTGGGAAGGGTAGTGTTTTTATCACTGTCCGTCTGAAATAAAGTTAGTGCATGTGGCCTTACACGCGTGTTAGGGGTGGCATTAATATAGCGAGACGCGTGTTTAGTGTTGCTTGTGTTGCTGCCTTCAGCCCTCCCTTCTTTCTATCTGAGTCCATCTGTTCGTTCGTTTTGGTAACGTAGTATAATTAATGTTAGGATTAATTTAGGTCATTACGCAGTGTGCCTCTCAATGTTTTTCTTAGAAATGCAATACCCGTTTTAATGTGTTGTGGAAACGCTTGTATTTATGCAGTGGCTTATATTTAACGTGGAAACGTTACAATTTGCAGACGAAGCATAAAACAAAGGGGATTTCGAGTACTGTCATTGTGACAGCACTGTTCTTTACCATTCTTCTTCCTTTTATAGAATTTATGTGTTAGGCTTTACATTTACTTTTAATTTATATATGTGGATTAGAATTTCTCACGACAGCAGGTAGTGACCATAAACCAATAAAACTGGTCATAAATATGGAATTAGTTCCGCAGGAAGAAAAACTATTTCCTCGATGGAACTACAAACGAGCTGACTGGGACAAGTTTTCAATGTTGTCAGACAGGTTTTGTGAAACCATTAATACACGGCACGGCAATATGAAAACGATGGTCGAAAGCCTAAACAGAGCCATACTACAAGCAGCCACTGATTCCATTCCCAGAGGGGCAAGACAAAATTACAAACCTTACTGGACTGAAGAACTTCAAAGGCTTGAAGATGAAGTAACAGAGGTCAGAAACACAGCAGAAAGAGAACAAACAACTGTAGCAAACATATTACTCAAAGCCACCACTGCAAAATACCGAAAAACATTAAATAAAACAACAAGAGACTGCTGGAAAGAAAAAACAGAAAATCTAAACTTAGATAAAGACGGAAATAAGCTATGGAAACTAGTTAGAGCCTTGAACAACGAAGGATCTCATTACAAACAAATCGCACTGAAACACGGCGACAATATGCTGATAGGCAAAAAAGCTGCAAATGCATTTATAGAATACTTTGCTAGCGCAAATCACATTGATGTCCCCGCTGACAGGAAGAAAATCGTCACAGATGAACAGTTGATTCATGACAACACACAGACTGCACATGAAGAGCATATGATGACAAATTTGACAATGGCAGAAACGGAAGAGGCAATAAAGTCACTAAAGAAAAAGAAGTCACCTGGAAAAGATGGAATAACCAATGAAATGTTAATAGGTCTCGGCACAAGGGCAAAAAAGAAGCTTCTGGCAGTACTTAACTACAGTTGGAAAAGAGTAATTGTCCCGTAGGCATGGAAAGAAGCTATACTGATACCTATACCAAAGAAAGACAAGGACCCGAAAGAACCAAATGGTTACAGACCGATCAGCCTACTAAGCTGTGTAGGAAAACTGATGAAGCGCATGATAAATACCAGACTGATGTGGCACCTGGAAAGCAAACACCTATTAAACCATCAACAAGCAGGATTCAGACAACACAGATCCACTGAGGATCAAATCACATATATAGCTCAGGAAATCGAAGATGCCTTCCACGAAAAAAAACACACGCTAGTGGTTTGGGTAGATTTAGAAAAAGCTTTCGATACAGTATGGAAAGAGGGATTGAAAGTCAAACTGCAGAGAAGTGGTGTATGTGGGCGAATGTACAAATGGATTGGTCACTACCTGGAAAATAGAACCGCCAGAGTACAGCTGCAAGGACAGACTAGTAAAACGTTTATATTAGAGCAGGGTGTCCCACAATGGGGAGTCCTGTCACCTACACAGTTCCTTGCACACATAAATGACATAACTGACAATATTCAACAAATAGCACACAATGCTTCCTTTGCAGATGACTTAGCGTTGTGGATCTCTGAAGAACGTATCACTACTGCAAACATTCTGATGCAGCAAGCACTAACTTCACTGGAAGAGTGGGCCAAAACATGGCTCATGAAGATTAATGAAGAGAAAACAACGTACACTGTATTTTCCCTCTCAACTAGACCTCAGAGCTTCAAACTAGTACTAAACGGAGTAAATCTTCATTTAAATGTAAATCCGAACTACCTAGGCATTATTTTTGATCGCCGTCTGACTTGGAAAAAACAGGTTGACAGAAATCGAATGAGAGCAAGACAAAGAATGGCAATTATGAAAAAACTTGCTGGAACAACTTGGGGTGCAGATGAGAAAGTGCTTAAGACGTTGTACACAGGGCGAGTGAGACCAGTTCTTGAATATGGCATGGCAGCATGGGCAACATCAGCTAAGACAAACTTCGATAAAATTAGCAGACTCCAAAATCAAGCAATGAGAATTATAACGGGAGGCATGAAGTCAACACCTATAAAAGAACTCGAAAAGATTACATGCCTCCAGCCAATGACAGATAGAAGAGACTGCAGGGCTCAACAACAGGCCGACAAATTCAAAAGACTAACAGACCACCCAATGTGCCATAGAATAAATGCTCTTAGAAGGCAAAGACTCAAACGAAGTAATTTTGTAGAATCAACCAAACCTCAAATGAGAGCAGTATCCATAGATGAAATATCCACTGTTAAACCCATCTACACTGCACACAAGCTTCCAGCTTCCTAAAATGATAGAAAACATTCCTGGAATTGAAAGTAAAAAGAGCCAAACTGCAACAGATAGAAAATCCATAGCGACAAAATACATAGAGAAACATTATCCACGCAACACCTGGACCCATGCATACACAGATGGATCAGCAACAAATGCAACAGAAAATGGAGGTGGGGGTGTCTTTCTGACCTTAAGCACTGGTGCAGAAAAAAGGCTGTCAGTGGCGACAGGACGATTCTCCAGCAACTTCAGAGCAGAGGCAGAGGCCTTGAAAACTGCAGCAGAGGTTATATTGACAGAAGAAACGACAGAGACAAGTTGCTTTCTTTACTGATGCACAGTCAGTAATTGCAACGTTGAAAAGACAAAATAATACTGACCTGGATGATCTCAGAGTAGTGCTCCACAAACTTTGTCAACGATTCAAAAGTGTTGTGATCCAGTGGATCCCATCTCATTGTAATATCGCCGGCAATGAAGAGGCTGACAGAATGGCAAAAGAAGGTTCACATCTACCTCAGCCTGATGCAAGCATAACTTTTGAGGAGGCAAAGAGTTTTATCAGAATCAGTTACAGAAACAAATGGAATGTAGAACATCCAGGGCACACACAGAATGATGCTTACTACCAGCTCCACAGAAGAGAACAAGTGGTAATCTTCAGACTTCGCACTGGCCACAACAGATTGAGATACCATCTATTCAACAAGCTAAAGATAGGAACTACCGATCAGTGTAACTGTGGCACTGATAAAATGACTGCTGAACATCTGCTTCAAAGTTGCCCCTTATATGTGGTACAGAGAAAGTGCATATGGCCGACGCCAGCTCCTTTCGTGGAAAAGCTTTACGGGGATTCAAATAGCCTCAAACTGACTACTGCTTTCTTTAAGAACATTCAAGTGGACGTCTGAGAGTGTACGAAGAAGAAGAAGAAGATATGGACAGGAAAGGCCTTTGTAAAGACGTTAGTAAGTGACACAGTCATTTAACTTTTCTACGGAAAGTGACCATTCAGTCGCCACTTAATATACGGGATCGAACAAGGAGGGGATTGAAAAGTGAAGTCTAATGTTCATGAGGGGATAAATACCCAGTACAACAACAAAGGTGGCTTACACATTCATTACTCATTAAGAGTTAGACATGCTAAATGTGACTTACACGTTTATGACTCATTACCAGTAACACATGCTAAATGTGACTTACACGTTTATGACTCATTACCCGTAACACATGCTAAATGTGACTTACACGTTTATAACTCATTACCCATAAGACACGCTAAATGGGACTTACACGTTAATAACGGGGGGGGGGGGGGGGGGGGGGGGGGGGGGGGGGTGTCTGTGATGAGACTAAGGAAAAAATAGGACCCGTGCTCCTGCTAGTCTCGTTGTAATAGGCGATTATGTTGAGGTTGTGCATGTAAAATAACATACAGGAGCAACCACAACTGTAAGAGCACGTAAGTGTCTTGCTGCAAGCTCCCTGCAAGGATTCTAGTGCAGTCATGGCTCCATTGAATATAGGAGGCGAAAACAGGAAATAAGAACAAGAAGGACATAAAAGTCATGAATTGCTTCTTTCACTACACCTGAAACTTATGGAAATCAAAGAAATCAATAACAAAAATATAGAAAATTTCAACTCTTATATCAAGGCAGTTCTATTTTATTGCTTTAAAACACGAAGGGTAACACAAACGATGACCTACAGACTGTCATACATTGGCCCTACAGACTTTCATACATTGGCTCTACAGACTTTCATACATTGGCTCTTGTGCAGGAATGTGATTAAAATAGTATGACAAGATCACCAATGTGAACAAACGAACGAACGAACTTTATTTTCAAAGGGTTGAGAATTGGGCACGCAGGCCCGTCTGACATTCTGCCCTTCCTTTCTCTCGTCTTTTATACTGATTTCATTTATTCTCACATGCATTTTACCCATCAATGTAAAAGAATTCAACGTTGTAAAGGTAAAATAATAGCATACTCACATTCACAGTATCTAATTATAAACATGAAATAAAATATGTTGAAAAGTACAAATTAAGTATCACCATGAAATAAAATATGTTGAAAAGTACAAACATCATAATTAAACCTACATTCCATAATATATCATTTGTTCGGAGAATGATGGATGGTGTTACGGGGTGTTTTGTATTATTACACAATGAGTCGCACATTGACTCAGGTCAAGTTCAGATAGGGGTATGTAGTTTAGTCCCCGCACACAACCGTCTCCACCAACATAAATGATACTGCCAAAGGCCAGGCTGGACAATTGAAATATACAGTTTTATTAACACAACAATGCTCCTCAGGTATCATTAGTAAAGCCATTATACATATAGGCATAATATAGTAAGGCAGTCCTCAGTACGTTTCCATATCGTCTGTCACTACAACACTGTCCTCGACAGGTTTCTCATAAATATATTTTAATATAGTTCAAACACTTACGTTCGTCATGAAAAGCATAATTCCTCTTACAAATATACTGGCATCATCGCACGGAGGTGTATGGATGATCCAGTGATAGAATACATAGGAATATGACCATGAAATACTATAATACTCAGGAGCTCAGAACACACACGTCCACCTGCCTTGAAAAAACACACAGAGAAGACCTAGCAGACGATCGTAAACTTTTGGCAAGGGCAACTGTAGGCGTCTGCCACTCGGCCCAAAGGCAATGACGTAATTTCCTGTAACCCAGGGTCACCGGTCATAAACAAATATGTGAGACTAATGGAGAGGACCAGACAAATACTAATGGGATTACAAGTGATGGAAACCAATGATGGTTAACGACAGGAGAAACATTAAGGATATCAGCTAATGCATGATAAGACAGTACTTTTTCTGGAATCCAGAAGATAAAAGAAATGGAGGCACATCCAATAAAACACACTGAGGAATGGTCATAGCGCTAGTATCGTCACGCTCCAATCAACCCAGCTGTAAATGGGCACCTCACACTACACTTGACTTAGAAAAGGCAAAAACAGCGAGGAAGAGCACTGGTCACCCCGCCTTATGAAGCTGGACCTAGTATAATGAAGTCTCTAACACTTCACTCCTCTGCGGCAGTTTCTGCTATGAGACTACCTTTACCTTATTTATTTGTTTTTAACCATTACTTCTTTTTTTTTGGTTCGGTTTTTGCCTTCTTCTGGCGAGGCGCGTTTCTTTCAACCTATTTGGTTATATCAGAGCGCATTTACCATCCCAAAAAAAATTCAACTCTGTTGACTGCTAATCCGATCAGCGTTGATAGATACTAAGTCCTGAAAAATGACTAACATTATCTATCTGCTAGCATAAAGCCCTAAAAAGGACTCGCCAGCTACGCCAACGCCCGATCTAGTAGTTTCCTCGTGTCATCCATTTCTTGTGCTGGGATTAACGAAACTTTTGAGCTCAGTTAGTACAGCCGGCAGTCGGTGAAAAGCCAGTTAATGCAGCCGTTGTTGTTGTTGTTGTTTTCGTCTACTATGCTGCTGTAATACCCTGTTCAACCTGAAAGTTTGGTTATAATTGGGGTATATAGGGTGTTATCGTCTTCACTGGTATCTCGTTCGTAGTCCTGGAGGTGATTGGTCCTGAAAAGGACCACTAGCTGGCTGTCTGGGTTCCTCTTTGTCCGTTTGTGGTGCCGTATCGCGCTCATGGTGTTTTTTGTGTCCTGCCTCCCTGTCTGGCTTGTTTGATTTTGTGTGTTTCATTCGTTGTGCGTTGTCCCATGACTGTCTTTATAGTGTGTTTGGTCGGGCCTCATTCATGGCTGCACATGCTCTTTCTTGATTGCGTAGCATTTGTTGTACGATTTCGATTCTCATTTTGTCTTTCGTTTCTTTGTTTTGTTCTCTAGTTTTTGTAAGGATATCCTCAACGATCCTTCTCTCTGTTTCAATTCTTTGGAGGATTTCTTCGTTCTCTTCTTTTAGCTTTGTGAGTTTGGCGATGTCGACTTCTATCTCGCGTTTGATGGATTTTGTTTCCTGTAGCATTGCCTGGGCGCTCTGTACCATTTGTCTGACGCTCTGCATATCTATTACGTCTTCACCTCTGTCCTTGTCGTCTTCGGCGGCCTGCTTGCTGTTTTTTTTCGATTCGCAGCTTCATTTTCATTTCTCTGACTTCAGCAGTCAGCTTGTGTAACTGTCGTCTGTCTATCGTGCGTTGTTTTTCTGCAACATCCGCAGCCACTCTGTGTTTTGCTTCCTTGAAGGGAATGTTTTTGGAAACCGCTTCCTTCAGGATGCTCTTGGTTTCTTGGAACATCGGGCAGCCTCGGTATCTAGCCCCATGGTTTCCGAGGCAGTTTGCGCATGTGCGGTTTGAGTTTATTGTTTTGTAGTTGTTGTCCTCCTTCGCCTTGGGACAATCGCGGTATGGGTGGCCACCCGCACAATATCGACAGACTGCATCCCTCCTGCACGTCTTCTTTGTGTGCGAGAACTGCTGGCAGTTGGAGCACTGCATCACCGGAGGGATATAGGCTTCTGTCTTTTTGGTTGTGGTTTCGAGCGTCAGTCTCTCGGGTCTTGTCGCTCCTTCTACCGTAACTATCATCAGATTGGTATCTTTCTTGGCCCAAGTTTTTAGTCTCTCGACCTGCTTGATTTTTAGATTAGCGTTTTCATCCTGAAGGCGTCTGTGGACCTCGGCTTCGGAACAGCTGGTATCCACCCCTCTGATGACCAACTTCTTTGTTGTTATGTATTTCTCCACCACCACTTTTATTTGGTGGGGCAACTGGACTTCTTTTGGACTAGATTCCAGTTCGATCATCAGCGAGGTGGTTTTGTCTGTTTTGTTGAGTGAAAGCACGACTCCCTTTTCGTGCCTCCCTACTTTAGCGATACCTCTTCTTCCAGTTATCACCTCGAGGATGTTGATCACTTTGTTGTCGGGTAGGGCCCTTAGTGAGGCCTCGCTTACCGACGTCTGGGTGATCTTTACGATTCTCTCCCGCATCGCCTCTGCGTTATTGGTCCCTTTGGTGTTTGATCTTTGTTCCCCTCCACAGTCTTGGCTCGAATCTTTCTCCCGTTCTTTGTTATAAGGTGTTATATCTTGCTTCTGGGCCCTTGAGTTGTCTGCTGTTGTTTCCTTAGGACCAGGAATAGTAGCTTGCTTCTCGGTGTTTTCGATGTTCAGCACTCCTGGGTCTACTTCTATCGCTTCTTGAAGAGCGAGTCTAAGGAACTCGTCTCCGTCGTCAATTCTTCGAAGTGTATCTATATTGGTCTCTTCGATATCTTCCTCTTGTATCTGTCTTTGCCGAGGAGCTGTCTCTGTCAGTTCTTTCATGGTGCTTGCAGGTGGGTCGGCTGTCATCTCGGCATCGTGTGGTGGTGTCAACGGTATTTGGTGCAGCATCTCTGTGGTAGATAGGGTTTCTGCTGACGATTTGGGTATGTGCGGTGGTGGCCCCATGGATTCAGGCTCCTGTCTTCTTTTCTCTCGTCTTTCCTGCATCTGCTTTATCCGTTGATGCGCTCTCAACATGTCTTTATATTCTGGGTCTTTATAATTGTAGTGAAATTGACAGAGATACAACGGTAAAATATCTCCAAAGATAACATATAAGGATAAAAAACATAATGCGTAGGCTGCTGATGTACATGATCGCCTAGACCGCGGGTCATCATCCTCCATAATAATTGACTTGCTAGACAGGAGGGGAACGGCGGATCAAAAAGGAAAAATATGACTGGAAAGATTGCGTGAGACTAGAAAGGCTAAGGAGACGCAATTAGGGGGGGGGGGGGGGGGGGGGGGGGGGGGGGAGGAACGGAGAAAAGTCACGTTTCCCAAGTTGACATAAAAAGTAAGCAACTCGACAGAAGGGACCTTAGATATAATACGCCACAGTCATTTATTGGACGCTTTTGCAATACCAAGCCCTTGATTTGAATTCAGCGGCTAAAACGCAGATGTTTGGAATATTACAAAATTTAAAAAGTACTTTTTTCTTAATATTAATGTTAGGAATATAAAAATTAGCTGGCCGGATGGCCTATTCTGAGCAGTGAACTAATATGGTCTTAATTTTACAGACGGATAGATAATATTGAAGATAATGACAAAAGACTGTATTGAATCTAAAAGTGTCGCTAATTGCACAAAAAAACACGACCTCGAAACGCAGGTGTTCAAATCTACGTAGTATGGAAGAGAGGGTTTTTGGGTGGTAGCTGTGTCTAAATATAACTTTTAACGACAAAATTTTGGAGGGGAGAGAAAGGTTGGTTCAAAAATCTAGTACATTTTGTAGAAACACAAGTAGAGACGGACAGACTAACAGATAACCATCCATACTTGACTGAAGCATGACTGAAATGACTTTATGGTAGGAAATTTGAAATTAAAATAAACC